>CAXAMN010021112.1:240785-251131 GCA_963970005.1 Durusdinium trenchii | reverse complement strand
CTACTGCTACTGCTACTGCTACTGCTACTGCTACTGCTACTGCTACTGCTGCTGCTACTACTACAACTACTACTACTACTACTACTACTACTACTACTACACAACAAAGAGAGAAAGGAACATGAATACTACACTCAATTACAAAAGGAATCCTCCTAGGAACCCAGATTTGTTTTGGTGGCAGTTTATTATAGAGGCTCCCCCATTTGTTTGAGGGGGGGTGGCCTTTTACTAATCAAGATCCAACATTAATGAGTTCGCCCAGCCGACACGTGAGAAGACTCCATGGGGCACATATGTCCACATTTCCAGTGGTTTAAGTGATTGATGAATGACTCGAAAATTATTGATGCATGTGAACCCTAGAATAAGATCCTGAATTGTTGAATGCCCCTGAAAGAACTTTGCCAAAACCTTGGAGAGGACCCTCAGTTCACTAGGGTTTTTGACCCTGACAGCTGTTCGCATGTGAGTGACCGAAGCGTATCCAGTTGCTTCGGAACCGAGAAGAGGGAGTTCCCCAATGCCTCCTCTGCTAGTTCGTATCTACAAAATGCATCCAGATTTTACAGATACTTGATAGATACAATACATCAGACATACATGAGAGTCTTAGAAAAAACTCCTATACGAACCACTGGCTTAGCTTCACCGGTTCCGTATACCCTGATGTATACCCCGTCATCCTCGGTTCAACGGGTCCAACCGCTTCACCGGGTCCAACGAGGCTCCCAGCGGGCCTGGGAACGCCCGGGAACCCGTCAGATCCGCGGAGTGTCGGCTGAATGGTGTACTTGGAGCCTTCAGCCTTGCACTATAATTAGTGGAGATGGAGTTCCTATATAGTGTTAGTGGTCAAATCTGTGAGATGCATACACTCCAGAATAGAATCTTGGGCACGGAATTCCTCTCAGACTGCTCTAAATCCCGGCTGTGTACCCTGTGTACCCTTTCGTGGACATCGGTGGAACGAATGACATCGTGGAACTCTGTAGTTGGGAGACGCGGTCCGCGCCTCCCGGTGTTGTTTTCATGTCCAAGTCGTGCTTTTTGAGCTGATTCCAATGAGTTCCTTCGAAGTCACAGAAGTCATTAGCAGACCCCTTGGATGGTCCTAGTATGTTGATGTGTCATTTTGGTTGCACTTGAATTGGACTTTTGCATGGACAAATCTACGACTTGTATAGGTTAGGTCCGCGAGCTGACGGATTGCTTTCTTGGAATATCATGAAACAAGACACATCTGCGAAAACACATCCTTTTGTACACGCATCGAAGTTCCGAATTCCTTGGAGAGGCAAACGCGTGTACGGGCCTACTTATGGCTTATGGAATAGCTTTGCTCTATGCTTTGCGCCACCCTCTCCTCCGATTGTGGATTCACCTCAAGATAGCAACTATGCAGCTTGTGAGGTTTCTCCTGGATGAGTTGATTTGTGGTTTTACCGACCCATTCACAATTGAGGTCATGACATGTGGTTGTTGTTGATCTGATGCAGTGATACAAATTATATAGAATACCATCGTATCATAGGACAATCTCAAAACCCATTGCGGTACATGACCAATGGCAGAAAATTGAATGGCCAAACATGGTCCAAGTGTCTTTACTTGACGACTCCGGGATGTTGTTCCTGTTGTGCCTCTTGATCCTTCCCGGCAAGGCATGTACAGTCTTGGGTCTCTCGTCAACCGAAACGGTCGGACGCTGACGAAACGGGGCGGCAAGGTTGATGGCGAGTGAACCCAACCCTGCGCAGTACAACGCTCCGCTATGTATAGTTCACTACACAGGTCCCAAGGGTTTTGAGGGTTTGCACAACTGTTTATTTTGCTCGGAGCTTGTGATGGGTTAGCTAAAGTGAACACTTTATATGTTTCCAAAGTAACTTTTAGCTCTAAACCAATCCTTTTCTTGGTCGCGTGCGACATGTCGGCTTAGTCTTCACTTGAGTCGAGGATCCTCCAAGCTCAGCTTGGAAGAACGAGTCTTGACAAAATACACACAATTCGCGTCATACGAGAACTCCCTTGGCTAACCACGGTCTTACCGGAGGGTCCTGTTTCCGACCAGTCGCTGGTCAAAAAGGCCGGTACGTGCGGCCCAAAGTTTTCCCGGTTGGGACTTGCAAACTTCGGGGCCACCCATGCATGGAGCGCACTATGAAATCATTTGCCGGTTGTTACCTAACACAAGGCCTGGCCACATATCAGGGATTGGTGATCCGGTATGGGTATGAGCGCCAAAAAAGGACTTTGGGCAGCGTTTTGGGTCAGCGTTTGCTTGCCGGAACCACCAGTCATCATGATTTGCCAACTTAGAGGTTTGGACCTGACTCTCAGACAGGCCATCTATCGCGTCACTTCTCACTGTAAAAAAAATACGGTTGTGTCACTGTCAATCATATATGTCATATACCAAACGACGACAGATCATCCAGACCGGTGGCTCACGTGGTATTCACCCGTCTCCGAGACGGTTCGAGAGCAGGGAACATGGCCATGTCGGGGGGCAGATCGCCTGGCCACCAAGCTTGGCGGCCGTGCGGCAAGGCCGAGCGGAGATGGACTTGGAGCTGATTGATGAGGACGGTGTGGCGCGCCGTGACCGGAGCGCTGGCACACCGGTGTGGGGATCGTGTGGGGATCCACGACTGGGTATCCAGAAAGCCCGTAGGGGCCCCTTCCATTAGAGGGTCACCTATAAGTGGTTCGGAAGGACAGCTGTTAATGGTGGTCTTTGGGATCTTTAGAATGAAATCGGGCAAGCTGGTCACGAATGTGAAGAAGTTTGAGGTTGTGTTGTGTTACTACTTTGTTGTTGCTTAGAGCTTCCTGTTTTGGGGACTGACACATTTCACTTGCTTGCAAGTTTGCTGCTGGCCATTGCTCCACACCTGAGAGGCTGGTCCCAACGCGATGAAGCTCACGGGCCTTGAGAGGAACCCCGCGACGCGTTCCTCGCGGGTCCACGGCGACTAACCACGAGCGGTTTACATGTCCCGCCACTGACCATCATCATCAAAGGCAAACAGTCAATTTGTTGGGATGTCATGTCTGATGAGGCGAGGGCAGTCTTTTCGGCAACTACCCTCACTAAAGAGTTTTGTGGATGTCAAAAAGCTGAGGTTGAACCACAAATTTATCCCCAAAAAGATCATTGATACTTTCCCACGCTTCACCGTTCAAAAAAAAATGTTTGCAGGCGGTTGGGTTTGCAACAAACAGCAGAAAAGTTCTTTTGTTCGACAGCATGAGTGCCAGAGTGCTAGAAATTGTTATATATGCCACCTTTGTGTATAGTCAAAAAAGACATCTTGAACTCAGATTTTTGTCTCGAAACCAGTACTCCCATCATATATAATACCTCAAGTTTGGATACTTGGAGGGTCAATACATCTACATACAGTACTGGAAAAAACATGTAGATGACAATGATCATCCAAAGGGCCATCCCGCTGCCATCCACATCACCATGCATTCTTTGGAGCAAAACTGGCAGCCAGGTGCACTTCCCTCAAGTACTGTTCTTCCCGTTCTTCGCACCCTCCGCCGTTCTCATGGGTGCGACGTCACCGATTCGACGTCACCGCACCGCACCCATTCGACGACCCCGCGAGGTCCCCGATGCTTTGGTCCTTCTGCGGTGCTCGCCGCTTTGGGCTGGAGGATCGAGAAAACCGTCAAACGGCGAACGGGACGTGCCGGAACACGTGGGCACGGGGAGTTCTGGTTGGTTGGTAACAGTTGTTGTCCACCAAGTGCTGGAATTTCTTGAGTTGAATTTGCTTCTATAAAACAAGTAACTCTAAAGCATGTAATGTTATAGATTCAGTGTTAGAATTGTATTTTATATGCATCACCCCCTCGCCTTTTTGAAACGGGAGTAGTAGTAGTAGTAGTAGTAGTAGTAGTAGTAGTAAGTGTAGTAGTAAGTGTAAGTGTAGTAGTAGTAGTAAGTGTAGTAGTAGTAAGTGTAGTAGTAGTAGTAAGTGTAGTAGTAGTAAGTGTAGTAGTACTAGTAGTAGTAGTAGTAGTAGTAGTAAGTGTAGTAGTAGTAAGTGTAGTAGTAGTAAGCGTAGTAGTAGTAAGTGTAGTAGTAGGTAGTAGTAGGTAGTAGGTAGTATATAGGTAGCAGGTAGTATATAGGTGGTAGTAGTAGGTAGTATGTAGGTAGTAGGTAGTATATAGGTAGTAGGTAGTAGTAGGTAGTAGTAGTAGTAGTAGTAGGTAGTAGTAGGTGGTAGTAGTAGGTAGTAGTAGGTATTAGTAGGTGGTAGTAGTAGGTAGTAGTAGGTAGTAGGTAGTAGGTAGTATATAGGTAGTAGGTAGTATATAGGTAGTAGTAGGTAGTATGTTAGTAGTAGGTAGTATATAGGTAGTAGGTAGTAGTAGGTAGTAGTAGGTGGTAGTAGTAGTAGTAGTAGACCTGGACTTCGCTACTACTGAGAGACTAAATTAAATGGCTTATTTGTGTGGTTCTTATTGTCTACTTGCTGCGCAAGCTGTACTGAGTGATGCTGGCCTTTTAGGGGTGCGCCTACGGGTGTGACAGATTCTTTCATAGAACTTTGAGTTAGTGCCGGTTGGGAGTGCAGTTTTTGCATGTTCTCTTTATTAGCAATAGGCTTACATTTTAAAAGGGAAAATGTAAGGAATTAATCATTTGCAAAGGATGAATGAAAGGAATAGATCATGTTTTAAAGGAAAATATCAGGAAGTAATCTTTCTTCATCAACTTGAGAAAATGAAAGCAATTACATAATCATATTAAAAGGAACATTTAAGGAAATTATACAAATTGTAGGTTGAAAGGGATTCATAAAAGAGGAAATTACATATGGAAGGAATGAATCATTTGTAAGAGGGCAGCCAAAAACATCGAAAACAAAAAAAAAAAAAACACAAAGAACACAATATTTCCAGACTCTCTGGAGCGGGGGTCCCAGCCAAGACTCTCTGAATATTGTGTTTTTGTTTTTTTGTTTCTCGAGGTTTTGGAAAAACACAAAAGTACAGACCCCATGAACCATCCCAAGACTTCAGACATAAGGTGTGCAGTTCCTTTTAAAAACAATTAGTTCGTTTTATTTCCTTTGAAGAATGATTGTTCATGTTCATTGCTCTTCTAAACATGATTATTTTCCATTAAGGGATTTGTTCACATATTTTGTAGTTTTAAACGAATATGTCTTTTGTTCTTTAACATTGATTTTTTTGTTCTTGTTAAAGAATAGGTGATTCCTTTAAAAGTTTAATATGTTCAATTTGCTTTCTTTTTAAGAATGTTATTTCCTTTAATTTCCTTTTCATAATGATTGGTTCCTGTTATGTTCTTTTCAAACAAAATCAATTTCCTGTATGTTCCTTTTAAAAAAATCAATTACTGCGGCGTATCATTGCAAACGTAATTTAGACAAACATGTTCAACAAATGCTTCCACTGTTGGAGTTCACGTGTATGTCGTTTTCAATTACACGGAAACGAACATTCCAGTTTTGCAGGAATGAAGAGGTTACCAGCCACCAGCTTTGCAAATTTACAGGAAGGACCCTATGTTTCTCTTTCCATGCAACCGTGAAGTTCGACAACGAAGCATGCATTGTCCACCATCACTGTGACAAAACAAGGTTCTCATCCCACCCTGCTCTCATTGCAGCAAGGAATCCCAACACCTACACTTGTGTTACCGTGGTCTTCAAAGACACCGGGGAAGGCCACGATGCAGTTGGGCGAGGCGCAACGTCAACAGCCACCGGCTTCAAGATGAACGCGCGCTTACTCTGTTGTCTGCCTCTGTGCACGGTGATCTCTAAAGGCATGGAAAGCATCCTCCATTCTAAGAGTGCCTGCGGCTTTTCGTTTCCCTCGTGGCAGAAACTTGGATACGCACCAAATGTTCATCATGTCTTTTGTTGCTGTCAGTGCACATAGACCGCTTCGACCGGTATTTATGTGAAGTTACTGTAATCTGTTTTCCATGTGCTTGTGTTTAAGGACAGAAACTTCCAAACAGCGCGAGATCTTGGCTAACATCGAAACGGCGGCGGCATACCATATCCATCGTTTTGACGGCCTTTGCGCACAAGCAATGGTCGTTGTTGGAGGTTTCGCTGTCCGTTGCATGGGTCAGCAGTTGCAAGTACCACTCGGTTCGATATAGGGTTTCAGCGTAACAATGTGCCGACTCACACAGCGAGCGAAGTGAGTAAAAAGGTGTCGCTGATGATAGTTTCAGCGCAACGAAATTTTAAAAGGCACAGCAATCTGTAGTATATTGTTACGCCTGCAGCCTTTCCTTTTATTGTCCTTGTAACAATGTTTATTCTGGTGTTTATTTCCTTCCAGAAATGATTAATGTGTTTGATTTCTATTTACTTTTTATTCATCAACAATGAGTTATTCTTCTATGTTCTTGTAAATATTTGTTGCTTGTTTTCATTCGCCTTTTGAAAATGAACAATTCCTTTCATTTTCCCTTTTAACAATGATTTATTTCTTTTTAATATTTCAGGAGGTCCTTTTTATATGAAAGGATATGATCAGTTCATAAGTGAAAATGACAGGAGTTGTTCAAGTTAACAGGGAAAATTAAGTGTAACCGTAAACGGAACATTAAATATACAAGGAAATGAGTGTTTTTTAAGGAAACATAAAAGGAATTAATCATTTGCAATTGATGAATGAAAGGAATGGCTAGTTTTAAAAAAGGAAAATAACAGTAAATAAATACCTTTAAGAACCAGACGAAACCAATGTATTAATCAGTTTCAAAGGCAACATGAAAACAATTAATCATATTTAAGCAGGAAATTGGAATAAATTATGCAAATTGCAGGTTGAAAGAGATTCATAAAAGGGAAAATGAAATATGGAAGGAATGAATCATTTTAAAAGGGAATAGGACATTTAAAATAGTGAATGAAAGGGAATCATAAAAGGGAATATAAAAAGAAATTGTCATGTTAAAGGGAAAATGAAAGGAATCATAAAAGGGAAACAAAAAGATAAACGGAAATGATCATTTTTAAAGTGAAAATGAAAGAAACAAATCAGTTGCAAAGGATGAATGAAAGGAATATATCATTTTTGAAGGCAAAATAACAGGAAATAATCATGTTTAAGAACCAAATAATGTATTAATCAGTTTCAAAAGGAAAATGTCACAATAAAACATCATATTGAAAAGGAACATTGAAGGAAATTATACACATTGCAGGTTGAAAGGGATGTATAAAAGGAACATGACATATGGAAGGAATGAACCATTGTTAAAAGGAAAAATGAAAGGAATAGTTCAATTTACAAAGAAAAAATAAAGGGAATCATAAAAGGGAAAATTAAGTATAAAAGGAAATGAACATTTTTAAGCCTTCTATCTCTGTCATCGCAAAGGGGCCAGACTCAAAAGCAACTTGACACTAGATGCTGATAAACCACAAAACTAGCGCATACATATCTTCAATATACATATCTTCAATCACATTCAATCTTCTACACAGCCTGACACTCCCTATAATTATGGATCACCACTGGGGATTTGAGCTGATTATGGGCCCCTTTTGGTCAAACAATTTATCAACTTTGAGCTTGAGTTTTTTGAAAAATTTGGTTTGAGTATGCGTCCCCGGCTAAATACTAATCTAACATCATGTAGAAGGGGCAGGTCTCAAAAACCTTGTAATTGGCCGAAGCTCAGTCTACATCCTTCCCCAACATCACCGGGCCGAGGCTTGGCAGGTGTATGTCCGCAGTAAGTACTGTGTATGTCCGCAGTAAGTACTGGGTATTTGGGCCCCACAGTGCCGTTCTACCAGGTCAAGTCAATCGTTGATGTTCTTCCTCGCTTGGAATCAACGCTCCATGGTCAATCCGAAGTCTAGGATGATGAACAATTTTTCAGTATATTAAGCTAGCTGGGTGTATACCTCAAGTAGGGCAACGACCCCCTGGGTTCGGTTCGGAAAATAGACCAGTCTACGTCCTTATGAACATACACAGTGAGTGCCATTTGTGTTCTTCTCTCCCAACACAAAAGGGAAAGTAGAGGTATGCGATGGAAGAACAACATCATCCTTGTGGGCCAATGGTTTTCACCCAAACTATCTTGGAAAGATTGTACCTGGACCGGTATTTTTCAGAAAATGGGTGTCCTAGGACATACAAACATCCTGTTTTGTTTTCTTAGGGTAATGTCCCATGTTCTAGGGTACTTTGGAGGGTCCAACTACTTCTATCTCTTGCTTGCCAGCATTTCTGAGGCCACCAGCGGGTAACCCCCTTGCCCGGTCGTTGTTTCGGCAGGTCTCGAGCTTTCACGTGGCTAGCACGAGGCCACCAGCGGAGACATCCGGGGAACCGGCGGGTAAGGTGATCCCTCTTTGGAATTTGGCATCCGGTGTGAAATGGAATGTGAACAGCGGGTCGGAGGGTGTTGGTAGATGACTATATTGACTATATAACATGGTTGTCAGCTAGCTGACTATTGGCACTCGGTACAGTTGAATTCAATCTCCACAAACATCGGCGCGTTTCAAAACCCTATGGATCATTCCCTGGAAGCAGAGTGCTTTCTTTGACATGTGCCTATTTTTAGAACTTGGGCATCACTGCGCTTTAGCGCGCCTGGCTACGGTTTTCCTTGACCCATGCCATCCGCCGCATTTTCCTGGAGCAGCTCCTGTTTGGTGCATATCCCCTGCAACTCCCACCAGGCGACCGGACAGTTGCTGGGTGACCTTGGATGGTCACCGATGGACCTGATGGATCCAGCCGATCCGATCCGTGTCCGGAGTGAAGATGAATACGTACTGAGACAGAAGATGCCTGCATGAACACTGCTACGTCCTATGTTTAACATTTAAAGGGTCGTTATTATGCGTTTTTCATGTTCTTTGTTTCACACCACTCTATCTTCCGGGCGGCGTAGCTGAGCTCGCGTCTCGCGTAACATGCCGATGGTCAGAAACAGTTCACTCGGCCAGATTCCGCCGAGCAGGTTTTGGGAAGCGGTGCTACTTCCATGCGCCGTTGTGGTGGTGTTGCTGGCGCATTCGCCAAGAGAGCCTTCTCAGCCTGGAAAGCAGAGAAGAGCGGAAAAGTAGAACCGCAGACATGGTGGAGGAAGCCGGGTCTAGGGTTGAAATGCGGAAGATGTAGTTCACCCTACCCCCGCTTTCCCCACTTCCTCCTGGTCCTCGCTGGTTCCCCCTCAAAACAATAATTATGGTTGGTGGTTTTTGGTCTTACACCCTGGAAGATTGGCGTGGAGCCTGAAAACCAGCATGGGTTTGTGGAGGAAGCTAGTCTTCCTTGCATGTCAATATCATGCCAGCAGGTTCCGTGTTTCCCGGGTGTAGGTGGTGATGTTAGTCTGAGGTGGCGATGTTGCTTTGGAGGAGGCTATCCAAGATGCACATTCTGGATCCAGGAAACAGACCTGACAAGTCGGAAGACATATCCTTTCAATGTTCCTATCTCAATTTGCAACAACAGTTTAACCCAGATTCACCATGCTAGATAAATCACATGTTCTCCCTTTTACACGACATTATCAAAGGAACTGGAACAGTACTGTGCGTATCTATTTCTTGGTCATGTACGTCCCCTGAGATTTGACCATCAACGGTGAAGGTTTGGTTCGAGTTTGAGGGCTGCAGGGGAAATGAACCCTTTGGTTCAGATCTTACTTGTATATCAAAGATTTGCTACTAATTTGTAGACTGTTGATTCATAAACGCCCTCCCATTTGGGTTGTAAAACCTCTCATAAATCATAAGGTCTATATATTGTCGACACGAGTGCCAACCAACCCGCAGGTCTTTTTTTTGCTCAGTGGCCAGGTGGTGGCATTCTCTTCATGTATGGAACTTTGGGTTGGCCAGCTTGGGGGCTCAGAAGCTCTCCATCGAAGCTTTGTCCCACGGTCCCACGGTGTGCAACAAGCCAAGCGGGGAGATGTTGGAGTGTTGCAGGAGATGTGTTACAGAAATGAGCTTTCTCAAGGTCCCAAATTGGTATAGCAATATTGTGGTTCTGTGGACAAACGACCTACGCTGAGTAACCCTTCTGGTTGTACCCAACAGGTGTGAGTCCAGCATGGACGAACACGGCAACACCAGCCTGCCTTCAAGCAGCTACCTCGGCCTCCAGAGCCAAACCGTCGGACTACATACCTTTTGGACATGACCGTTGTTTGTTAACACGTGCATGACCTGGAGGCTTCCCAGGATGGGATCTGTGGGACATGTCCGCTGAGGGGTTGGGAATTGTTGTGCAGGATTTTTGAAGGATTCAAGGAAGGTGGGAAATGGGTCAAGGTATGTCGTGCATGTGTGTGTGTGTGT
>CAXAMN010021112.1:167950-240341 GCA_963970005.1 Durusdinium trenchii | reverse complement strand
CAGTCAAGGTCTAACCTGCAGTAATCTTAAAGGGCTAATGCACTCCGTGAAGCAGCCTGAAATCGCGCTCTACGGAGCAACCAACTCAAGTGTGTGTCCCCTGCATCACCGGTGGAAAAAGCTTGCAGCAAGACTACTACAGTGGTGAAAAAAAGGTTTTCAGGCGGTGCTCTCATTCTGAGACCAGAGAAAAGAAACATATTGATATGGACATGTTGAGACATGTTGACCATGGGTCAACAAATCAGATTCAGGAGGCTGGTAATTGTTGTTCGTTTACCAGTGACACGTTATACCTCATCATATATCCTCAATGATGTTTTGGAACATGCCAGTTTGCCACTATCCACTTGAGGATCCCACAACATGTTGCTTTTAATTGCCATGGACGCTTCCCACTTGATGACAGAGACACGCCGTTCTCCCTGCGCTTCCGTCCTTAGGTGCGTCTCCTTAGCGTGCTGGCGGGACATCCCAGGACTGGTCAACAGGGTGGACCGTCTTGTCCTTTGAAAGGACTTCCAAGGCACCAACTTACAGAAAGTTCAACTAAGAACATTTCAGAGTTTGGAGAGCACAATCCCCAAGGTCGTTGATTCCGGATCTTCATTTGAAGGACGTGAATCTTGGGGTCTGTGCCATCGAATCTCTGAAACCACTGTACATGAGTTTGTCCTTTTTCATGTGTTCCACAGTGGTCTTGCTGAGTCTTGCTGGATGCATGGTGGCACCCCCGGATGGCCGCAGATTCCACGAGTTCGTCGACAAAGAATGGGCGCAGTGCACCGAGGGTGTCAAAGATCAGGCTTAGCCTTCCAAGACCATTAAAGGACAGATTGAGCTGAAGTTGTAGTCTGGTAAAGATGTGTGAAGTTCTTAAAGATCTTAAAGACTACCAAAAATCAATGGCGGACCAGGAATCCTAATGAATCCTAGGGATTTCTTAGACCCCCAAACACTCCATGGCACATTCACACGGAGACGATGGGTTTCCTTTGGGCCCAGCATGGCACCGGTGAGGGACGGCGGAACAAAGCTCTGCAGGGCCGAAGGGCTTTCTCCGAGGTATGCTGTCAACTACTATGCCATGGGCTACACCCTGCAGGCGGGTTTTGGAACAGTGAGAAATGATCTATAGAATTATCGAATCTAATTTGTCTATACGACTGGGGACTCCTTCCACCTTCCCAACGACTTCCAGACTTCGAAGCAGGTCTTGCATCCGCAAAACGCCAGCGGGCTTCTGTGGCTCTCGCCCTTCGGCCCGGGTGGCCCGGAGAGCGGAGCGTGAGCCGCGGACGTCCCGATACGCGCGAAGCTAAGCTGAGCCAAGCTGAGCCATGTCCAAAGGAGAAGAGGGAGAACTCCCTGGTTGGTGTTTACCAGTAATCCCTCAACATAGACGTTGATTTGTTGAAGCATGTCTAACAGCAAACTTCAAAACGTGCTTGAGGCAGAGTCGTGTTGTGCTTGGAGAGCCAGACTTCAGCTTGGGATGAAACCTGCCTTCAGTTGGGGGATTGTATAAGATCGACTAGCTGAGGAAGGAATCCGAATGAAAAGAAGGTGACCATGTCCAGAAAAGGAAACAACATCCAGGAGTCACATGTTGGAGTGCCGAACTTGGAGGAAGTCGGGGTGACCCTGTCACATCCACTCACCAAAAGAACATCAAAAAAAACTATAAGAACCACCCAGACATGTGACTTCTGGATGAAAAAAAGGGTCCAAGGTATCCACCGACAAAATCATCTCACGGAGGCATTTACTTTTGCGTTGAGTCGAGGATGAACGATGGAGCATGAATCATATCAATCCATCCACGGGACATGGGAATGGCAGACTGATGAGTTCAATTGTGGGTTCTTTTGAGAGGTCGTTTCTTTACTTCTTTAGCGGCCCGGTGGAGTAAGTGAGTATTGAACCTTCACGTTTTTGCTGGAGATGCTTGCGAGGACGAATTTGTCCCAATGCCCAAAGGTCAAAACTGTCAAACATCAATTGAATAAAACATGACCAGAATAATTAGTGAGACTCCAAAACAAGATGAACAACATATACAGTATATAATTGAACTCAATTGAACCAAAGAAGAGTCATATCCACAAATTCACAGAACCCAGGCCGGGATCTGGGATCTGGGTTCCTGCTACCACAATAGCTTTGGGGGCAGGCGTTCGCCATGATTTATTCTACTTCTTGTTACGTTCGTAGCAAACAGTGCTCCGTTCGTAGTACGGCATAGTACAGCCCCAAACTGGTAGTGGCCTTTAATGCCTACTTGGTCCATGATATGAGCTTTCTGAGCTTTCGTTCCCGAACCCCCCCGCTCGTTTCCACTCAGGCGGTACACTGCAGCTGGCACTGTGGAGTGTCAGTCTGGCTTTGTTGGAAGTAGTTCTGTTTGGGAGCCCATGTTCCGGGTTTGTGGTTTATATATCGTGATTAGTAATAGTAAGAATAATTGTTGTGATTTCTTTTGTACTTTCTCTTTGGATTTGTGAGGACCTTGTCATGAAGGATGAACCTTTTTCTCAATGATCACGCTGGTATACAGCAGCACTTGGTTCATGATTCCCAGACACGTGTAAACACCGTTGTCCGATTTTTCGGGAGCAGAAAGACATCCATCCAGATGAGGGGATCCTCTGAGGTGGAAGCTCGCAGTGTAAACCGTGGATGGTCCGGGTAGGCCTGGTAGGCAATGCTCGCGGTTTTTTTTCTCATATGTCGCTGGCAGCAAACTGCATACTGTTCAATTTGTTTGGCTGTAGGTTAGGACCTGCTTTAGCCTATATATTTTAGGTTTCTGTGCGTTTCTCAGGACTATTACAACACAAAACTCAAGGACTATTCCTTAAAATGTCCAGGACTATGTCATAAATACTACTAAATACTATAGCTAGTCTTCTACACAGGATTCTGCTTGATTGCATGGCCTTTGTAGAATGGGCATTGGTAGGGCCATGCGGAGTGTTGGTCCAAACAGTCGAGCCACTAGAATGGCAAGGTTTTAGAAATAGCCCTAACCTGTCAACAGACAAATAGGCTGACCCAGGTGCTAAGCTGTAGGTCAAAGTGCAGGGCGGCTTTCTTAAAGGTAGCACAGTGTATGAACACGGTAAGATGGACATAGCAAACACAAACAATATGTAGTTTATGTCCTTGTATGCCCCTGCAGCTGGTGTTTTGCGAGATTGTATGGGCATGTTCTGGCAACATGTTGTAAGGAGTGTTTGCACCACCTGGTGTTTTGGCACCTGCTTAGTAACCTGCTTCAGTTCCAGGTCTTTTTGAAGTCAGAATTCAATTCATCGAACATGGCTTACATCATCTCAGCTAGCAGTGGCCATTTTCAGACCCCAAGCCTCCTCTCCATGCTTCTCCAAATGCAACCTCACACCGGCACCCGCCCCAAAAAACCACCGCACCGGGTGCCCCAAAGCGGTGCCACCTCGTGGACCTTGGGCTTGGTGCCACGAGGTTGCATACCACTTCGCGGACCCTGGCGCAAACCGTGGGCACGGTGCTCTATGCCACCTGTGTGACTCGGACCGAAAACGGACAGACGGAGGCGCACCGAAGAGACCGGAGGCGCACCGGGGGGAGGGGCCGGAGGCGAGGCAGAGGCTTCTGTTTTTTGGTGGAGAGAAGACAAGGCGCCCTAGCCAGCCACAGTGCCTGACTTTCTTTCAGAACCTTCCGGATGAATCATGTCATGTCGCCTGAGATGAAAGTGCAACAGTGGGCTGCGGCGAAGTTCCAACGACACTCCAAGGACCCAAATCTCATTGACTCCCACGTGGATGGCCCTGCTTTGGCCGTGTTTCGCGAGTATTATGGGCTGGCAAGGGCTTTAAAGCACTCCGACGACCAAGCCATCTCGGCTCTTCGTTTTTTGAGCGGACTGGAATGACGTCTATTGGCCCTCTTAAGCAAGGAGAACGCGGACTGTTGTCGTTATGGGACCCTTCAATGTATCATGGGTTCCGGTGCTGCCGTCCCAGTACGTCGCCCAGGATGCAAAGGGGAGATTGTGTTAAGTACTGGCCACTTTTGTCGGCGTGTCGACCCAAGCCATGATCATTGGAACCAAATAAAGGACACCGGACGCTTTCTTTGGACATCACACCGAACACAACACATACTTCCCTGGGCGATTCTGGGTCCAAGGACATCATTAAGGCACATTGAGAATACACATTCAGCATCATTGCTGGCGTCGCGCCAGCAAAACTGTCAGAGTTGTTCTTGCGAAGACAGGCGTAGATCTCCTCAGATCTCCTGTCAGTTCTCCGGTGCAGCGGAGATAGCTGAGACGTCCATCTTGGACAGGCGTACCCAGCAGCTGGGTCCACAGCTCTTCAGAGCCGTACAAACAGATGAAGCTGGATGAAACCGTCGTCTAAGCAAGATTGACTTCCTCCAGGACTCGAGCCACTCACTAGTCGCTTTTGCCCTTACATAGGGCTGCGTCGCACGACCGGCATGACGGCTTTAAAGTGCTACAGTGCAAAAACGTGTTTGTTGTCATCGGTTCCCACTGCATATTTGGCCGCGGAACAACTTGCAAGGACTGGTCATTGGAGAGGCAGGCCCGATGCAAAAAAAGAACACAAACTACTTAGACCCGCCGCCAAAAGAAGCAAATCGTGTTGAAGAGGCTGCGTTTCTTCAAGCAAACGGCTACCTGCCGCTCACTGAGCAGCCAACTCACCATGCTGGCAACTCTACGGTGTTGTTGGTATGCAAGACAGTTGCAGCACGACATAACACCACATACCTCGCATGAACATAACTTCCAGAGTCTTCAGGTTGTATACAGACTTCATCAGACTTCCTTAGAGCATTGTACCACCTTTAAATCCCAAGATGTCAAGAGCCTCAAAGACGAAAAAGACAAAATGTTCAGGCCTTCAGGCTTCAAAACCCTCCAAGGCAGGGGAACGAAAGACCCTTCGAGGTTCATGCCGGTGGAAGTCTCAAATCAATTTGAATGTTCACAAGTGGGGCATTTCTTGCCTTGAAACCCATATGGTCTTGTTTGAAGGACGAATGGTCGAACATATCAGGGTTAAGGCTAGCCGGGCTAGCCAGGACTCATGCCTCAATTTGATTAGCGGTGATTCATGTTGTACACGAGTTTTTGCCAGCATAGTCTTTCGGATTCCAGCCAAAAGCTCTGAATGGGGAGTTCATGATCCAACTAACAAACCGAAACTGGCCGCCTAGGGGTGCCTGTGGCTGCATTTGTGGATTGCGCCGCTTGGCAGGTAATCGAGTTACTCCAGGGGGGAAAGGGGGCGGAGTCCCAAATGAAGGCACCTTGTTGGGGATGCCACGAGCGCATCTGCACCGGTCGGCGGCTGGCCGTGGAGATGGTTGGTTTGATGTGAGGAGATGGCAGACCGGTTCCCCTTTTTTTGTTGGGCTTTTCTGGTACTATAGCTAATATTGCTGTCTACCTTTGCCAGCTGCCAGGCTTAAAGCCGAAGTTGGAACACTCATTGGTTGCTGGATGCCGCCACTTTTGGGTTCAGACTGAAAAAGAACATGTTTTGAAGCGCCAGCGAGGAGAAAGCCATCCAGATTTCTCAAGTATCTCAAGGGTGTCATCTTGAAGTCTTCGATGGTTCGTTTGCTTTCCAACCGGATCCAACAACTTGTGGTAGGGCAGTTGCAAGGCTCCACCCTGGAAAAAGACACCGGGTTCCAGCACTGAACACGTTTGCAAGGCTCCCCAGCGACGAGGCACGGGCACTGCCCTGAACACTGCCCTGAACGGGCTCCTGTGCCATGTCCTCAGAAGGTGGTTAGACCATGTTAAGCCTCCCTGGCACCCACCTGAACCATCTTCTTAACGGAGGTAGGAGCCCTCACTTCCTGCTTCGATTCCAACCGAGGCCTTGGCGGTGGCTGCCCGAAGGCGGGTGCGCCGAACGCACTGCTGGGAACGGCCGGTGGCGTTGGTGCGACGGTCAAGGAGCTTGTTGGGGATCCGGTGAAAGGAGAAGCGCCATCCAGCCCACCCTTTCCAATGTGTACAAGTTCTTGGGGATCCAAGTACTGTACCTGATAAGGTAGTTAAAAGGAAAACCCATTCATAGGTCCTCCCTTTTTGATGCTCTATTTTTACGAGCGTTCTTTCTAACTGTGTGACCTCAATCTTTGGGTTTTGGAAGTGGATTTCAAATACTGTAGTTGATTGCATAGTTTATTTAAGGGAGCTTCAATAAGCATGGGCAGCTCAGTAAGGGCAGTCAAAGTTGATCTACCAAACCTATCCAAATCTGACACTTTTGACACATCGCAAAGTATTGGACAGGGATCAAAAGGCAAGCCAGTTCTGCAGGAATCACCAGGATTGTCTTCCATAGGAAATGCAATTGCCAAAAGCACAATAGTTTCAACAAGTGCGGAGATTGAAGAAACACGGAACCCAGGGCGGCTTTTTAAAGGGGTAAAGTCGCCACACAATGAGGATTCGGAATTTAAACTACTACAGAACTCCATTGCAGAAACATCACCACTACAAGAGACTGAAAGACATAACATCACATATCATAATCAGTATATAAATGTATATAACAAAATATCATAAATTCATGGTGTACATATGCCCTAGTTCTCCAGATCATCTCGCACAAGGTATCCGAGATTTCAGGTTCAGAGAATGGGTGCGGAACCAAAGTGTCCTGAGGTTGGGTTTGGGGCCCAGGCGCGTGCTCAGGAGGTTCTAGCTCATATGGAGGTTTCATCGGTTATGTTCACGAGTCAGCAAGGATCACTATGGACAGCTTCTGATGGTCTGCATGTCATCCACCTTGACTCACAGGTCTCCTCACTCAAGGGTTGGGAATGGCCTGAAGCCAGGTCGAACCATTGGTGAGCAGTAGAGCGAGGTGCTGGTGCAAGCCCACACAGCTTTCTCCAAGAACATCCTGCCATGTCCTCCCTGACCTTGGATGCCTTGGAAGGGATGCTGCTTTGCGTGATGCACCTGTGAAACGCCGTCTCAGCCTGTGATTTTCCAGAGGCTAAGAAATTGCTCACAGTCTTGGTTGCCTGGTGGTGCATCATGGCGCTCATAGCGACCTCATTGGCCCATTGGATGTTAGAATGGCATGTGAGCGTCCGTTGAGGTTCAAGCTGAGTCCCACTGAGTCCCACTCGGGTGAAATATTTTGGCCTAGCGCATGTAAGATATAAAAACCAGGTCTAGATAGATCGGAGGTTCTGTAGATTGATCAATGACCGGTAATGGTGGCATCAACGCCTACATTGAAGAGTACCAGCCACAAATACTGGAGAGGGATGAATCTTTGAAGCAAATGGTGTGAAAATGATTTTTCCAATCTTGGATATATGTTTTTGGGGGCCGAGGACAAATCAATCATTGAGTGGAGCTGGGACGAAAATGAAAACCATGTGCCTGGGCATAATCAGTTCGAACTATGGATGGCATCAACCCGAACCCGAATTGTCGAATCATAGCTGATCCCGCCATGCTTGGCTAAGTTCAGGCGAGTGTCTTTGAGAAAGACCTGGTGTTCAACTATGTCCTCCCGCATGTTTGCCACAAGAGATCACACCTCTTAGAGACTTCAAGGTTTCTTGCCTCTAAAATGATCTCGTTTTGCATCGAAACATGCATATGACCCGCTCTCAACATGATCTCGGACACCTTGATGATCTGGACATGACATGCAAAGGGTGCTTTTGTGTCTGCGCACTGCAGTGCAAACTTGCACGTCGAGCTGCTCCATGTGTGCAGGGTGCCCCCAAAAAATTGGCTAATCATTTGCGCCTGCAGTGTTCATCCCCCTCTTGTCCTGGTATCCCATTTCCTCGGGCATGAAGTCTTATTGAGGATTGGGCACATAAACTTAAACAAACGGTTCGTAACCTCCGTCGGTTGACTTCCAAGACACAGATCCCAAGGAGCCGAGTTCAAGGGTTCGCTCACGATGCGCTGCTGCAAGGCATATCTCGATGCGGGAAACTTGACACCGATGTCTCCAATGGTTTTCGGTGTCCTGAGAATCTTCAATGATCATGTCCGCAATTGATTGATTGCTGTCAACATCTGAATCCGAAGCTTGTCCTTGCTGGCCATGCCAGAAGTTGCCAAAACTGCCGAACATGGGATACCACGTCGTGGTACTCGACCCAAAATGACCTGCTGCTTTGCCTCACGCTCTTGAGTTTCCGGATGATATTTCCAGTTTCGTTTTGTGCTTAATGTGCCTTCCTTGCATGCGCACTGGCAAAGGCCCTTCATTGTGCTTGACAGCCTCGCTGGAGGGTGTGGTTCGTTGGGCCTTTCAACGGCAATTCCTTCACGATGTGGATCACAATCTCAATCTCTAATACCCACACCCCCGTGCGGACACCCGGGCCGTCGGTGGCACCCGAACACTTGGCTCCAGATGCATCGCAGCTCCCAAGGCCTGACTTTGGCCGGACAACGGCGCCGAAGGCCGCGACAACGGGAGCCTTTGCATCAATCAACCCACCGCCGCCAGCCTCGAGGCCGCCAGCAAAGACACAGCCGGCAACAAGGCCACCAGCGCCGGCAACAGCTTTGGGAGCAGCACCAAAGCCGCCAACGCAGGCTGCAGCAGCAAAGCCGCCAACACTGGCAGCAGTCCCAAAGCCGCCAACACCGGCAGCAGCACCAGCACAGGCAGCAGGGCATCCAACGGTACCACACTCAACTTGGGTCATGTTACATTCAGCATGTGACATGCAGTTCATTCAGCGGGTTCTCATTACTCATCTCAGCACACTTCCCAGGTCCGTCCTGTGACTCCTGGCCCACATCGTGATTCAGCTTTGCTTCCAGGTCAAGGCCAGTGGTTTTCACGACTTGTGATGTTTCACGACAGCTTGTCTCGCAAGGAACAAGCCTACCAGTGGAGTGCATGGGTGAGGCAAACGTCTTCTACCTCAGCAAGGTGGTGGCACGCGGTGGCAGAACGGATGGGCTTCTCTTTGTGTATCCCAGACCATTGGGGTGGAAGAGCCTCGGCTACGATCGTGGTACATGGGGCTTCCGCAAACTGTCAAACTCCCAACTAACACAACCATTGTTGGTGTATCGTGCAAACCCCGGTCTTACGCACGTTATGTGCCAGCAGCAACTTGGAAAACTTCGATGCCGATGCTGGTCACTGAGCTGCCGCGCGTGTGGCAGTGAAGCACGTCTCGAGCAAGAAAGTCACAGCTTGAGCGGGGCAGCTTGATGGTGGCTGGCAGTGTGATCGATCATGTTTGTGATTTCAAAAGTAGATTCGAGGATATTTGAGGGACAGTAGTAGCTGCGCACTAAACCGTTATAGTTTAACTTTTCTCTGAGAGTGGGTTTAAGAACTAAGTCCTGCTCAGGCAGGCCTTGAAACCCAAACACCGTCTAAGAAGGTATCCGGAGCCCTTGGGACCTGCAGCTCTACAGACTGCCGGTATCCACGAGCTCGCTCGACCGTGTGTCACAGGTTGGCGCCCACACAGCTGGGTTTTCCGGCCGCTGAGCCCAGCTGGCGGAGCCCACGCAGCGGGGGGTGAAGGGGCGTGTGGGTCGGCGTGGCGGTTCGGTCACGCTTAAGGCGTGGTTCGGCAAGGAGAGGCGAAAACTCGTGGAGCGAAGGAGCGGACTCGTGGAGTCCATGGGACTGGAACATGGAGATGAAAAATGGAACCTTTTTCAAGCACCCAGAGGTAGGTAGACCACCCTTGATCCAAAAATGATGTATTGAAACCGTGCCACAAACCGTGCCACTCTCTTTCAATATGCCACAGTACCTGATACCAAAATGCAGGTGCGCAGGGGTCAGGACCTTCTAAAAACCTGTTCTTTTCAGGGTCCGGAATCTTAGGGTAGAACATGTTTCCGTCCTTGTTCACTCACGGGTTGAACTCGATCGAATTCCCGGTCACAGATCTCCTTGTAGCGGCCGATGGTGCGATCTTTTGCAAGGTTTGCCACATCGAAGAATGGTTACTGAAAAAAAATTCATGTATATCATATCCTACTTCACTTGCCTTCCAGGTCAAGTCCTATTGTGCTCCAATATCCCTACCAGTCCGGAACATCTTCCTTTGAGGGGGCCAAGAAAAGAGGAGTGTTGTCATGGGCTGAGTTAGGGCGTGCCCCATGATCAGTAACAGTCGCGAAAATAGTATGAATTATTCACTATATGTCTCTAAAGGCTTTCACTAACCATCATCCACTGGGCCCAGCCGGGTCATGGGATTTGCGTCGACTGAGTGGACCCCGGTTCCTCCGCATCCCGGTGTGCTCCTCAGGCGCCGGGAGGATCGGGAGAAGCGCCAAGGTGCGGATCGCTGCGCGGATCGCGCTGAAGGCGCAGGTTCACCAATTAGGTCCGCAGGGTTTCACATGCGACAATCCGGCGATCCAATGGATGTCTCAAGAGTTCTTCACTTGGCACTTTGAACGTGTTATTTACATCAATAAATATGTGGTGGTTCAATCTACTCGTAGAAGCGATGCGATAGAACATCCGCTCCAGAAATCTCCAGAACCAGGATAGCTGTTTGTGCAAACCCTGGTGCTGTCATGCCGGTCGACATGAGGGACCTGACAATGCGATTAAACTGCCAGGTCGTCAGGTCAGTAGTTGTTTTTGTGTTTCTTGATGTTGAATGTTTCATTGATTCTGGTGGTCAGAAAGGAGTTAAATAGACCAACGCCCGTGGCGTTGAAGGTGTTGGACGTTAATCCAAAACGGCATTCTGAGGGCAATTGTTGAGTATGCATGGTGTGTTTCTTTGTGTCCTGTTTGTTTGATTTGTTTGAGTGACCAATGCGTGTTGCTTCTCTGAGTCGCAGAGGTTACATGAGGTTACTAGTTTTGGGCGTTTCACTGTGGTTTCATTGTGACACAAGAAGGCAGACCCTCCATAGCCTGGACTTGGACCTTGAAAACCAATTGAGGCTCCAAATTCCGAGGTTGTTACTGTGTCCATTGGTTGTTCAGTTCGTTCCCGAACTTGATACTAAGGGGGACTAGGTGTTCGTTCCTTTCCATTCCCTCGAAATCATTATGTCTTTGGAGCGCTTTGGAGGTCGTGGTTGAAGGACGTTGCTTTCCAAGTCAGACCTGATAAATTCCATCTAACTGCTTTGAATCAGTGTGCATACTTCACCCTCTGAGAGGGTGACTGGAGAGACTGTAGGTTTGGAGGGTCCAGTTGTACCTTCTGGGAAGGTAGGAGTCGTTCTTGACCCAAATCGGATTGAGTTAGAGGATTTTGTCTTTGCCAGGCTCCAGCCCAACCGAGGACGGGCAGAGATTCCTTCGAGCTGTGCAAGCGTGGATTCAAGTGGATTGGTAAGTCGGTAGGTTGTGCAGGAAAGCTCTCTCACCAGAGGGTGTTGGTCTTAGTTCAGAGTAAATTGTACACGCATGTTCACATACAAACCGTAACAGACCATGTTGGAGTCTTTGAGCAGACACACCAGACCCAGCTCAGAGACCCTGGGGCAAAGACCTTCAACATGCCATGTGTTTCAACCCCGAAGTTGTTGAACCCCACATCACCATACATCACCTTGAAACTTGAAACCTTTATTTATATTGCATTTCAGCCTATCCCACGTTAATCTCAAAAAAGCAGTTGTAAACCCCACTGACTGTTGAGGCTGCACTGGACTCGTCCGAAAGATTGGCTAGAGCCTCACCCACCAGACCTGCGACCCCGACCTCGACCCCACTCCGTTGGCCTCTGACCTCTAAAGACCAGACCTCGACCGCCTCATTCCGTCGACCTCGAAACCTCGACCGGTCGAAACATCTGTCGAAGAAGCTTTCAAACGTTCTCAGGTGGTCCTCAGTCCACCCAGGAGCATCTAGGACTGAGCATCCAGGAGGATTCCACCTGGATTCCACCCACCTGGATTCAATGTTTCTAAGAATCCAAGAGCATCCAGGTCGGGTTGCTGGGTTGCCAGTCCCAGGTGTCCCCTGTTGGCACTACGACCGCAACCCAGCTTGAGTCATCATATATATATGTTGCAACCGTTAGAGGCAGAGGAAAATCCACTTCGCACCCGAGCTGCTATGTTGTGAAACGGGTCTTGTTTTTAGTACCATCCAAACTTCCAAACCAAGCCCCTTGATAAGAGGAACGTAGTCAAAATCGGGTTCCTGAGATCAATTGTTGGCAGTCGTTCTTTTTTTCTGTTTAAGTCTCAAAAAGCCACCGTTTCGGAGACCCGTAGAGTTGGGTGCTGGTTTAGGCCTTAGGCCGGCCTTGTGTGACTCCTACCGTGTTCGCAGGAGACAGAGAGTCCGCTCGGGGCCCGGGCGCTGGGCGAACTGGGCCTCCGGCTTGGTCCAACAGTTGAAGTTTTCTGACCTTTCCATCCCCTACAAGAGTGATCCATTGATCTACTTGGTCCAAAGTGAAGCATGATCCATTGATCTACTTGGTCCATTGATCTACTTTGGACTTTGGATCACTCTCGATCTACTTGGTCCAACAGTTGAAACTGTTCCATGATTGTGGGTTAACTGATGGCTCTCTCAAGTGTCTCCACACCATCCAGAGGTCCAGAAGGAGTAAGACAAGGGTGTAGGCCGACGACGTCCATGAATGAGGTTCAACTGACCTTCAATACCAAGCAACGCAGCTGCGGCATGGGTGGTATGATGTGGAACGAAGCCAACCAGACAGACATGTGACATGTTTTTGGTTCTATGTTACTGTTGCTCATTTACAACTGGGGCCCGTATCCTTCACCCATCTCCGTCCCGATCCAACCACCTTTTGATGTTCTTCCGCCTGAAAGCGAACGGAAAATGACCGAACACCGAACTGCTGTTTGGCTGTGAACTAATCAGTTCTGTCCTCGTCATATTCTTCACATTCATCGCTTGCATCACCATGGTATCACCCTCTTCATCCCACTTCATCATCTCTATGCTGTGTTTGTGCAGTTGCAGTTGTGTGGATTGCTCTTGCAGATGGCCGATACAAATTCGGCCAACACAGCAACGCAGAGCTAATACCAAATTTGCAATTTCGTCTTTTTTGCCCAGGTGCTACCAGTTTATCACTTCCTGACTCCTGACTAATTATTGGTAGCTTTCTTGTTATTCGTTCGGTGATGGCCCCAATGCCATCATGGGTAACATTCATGTTCCACCTGTGGTAAACCGTCCGGATATCGGGCAGCCTATGATTCAGTGCAAGACCTCGATGTCCAAATATAGGGTCTATTCTGTCTCGGTCTCTCAGTGATCTTGGAGAACTTGCTGCGATCCACAGACCCTGAGGCGCCGGCGCCCCGACTCGCGGCGCAGCGAAGAAGGCGTCCCGAGACGTCACGAGACGCGGCCGGCGCCCGAGGAATCATCGATGGACGGACGCGGGGCTCAGTTGAGCAAAAGAAGTGGAGCACATTGTGAACATGACATGTGAACACCCTGAGACCCAAGAAAGTCTCTGAAACAACCGCGACTTCGGATGCCCGACCCCACGGTCCTCCCTTCGGATTGCCGCTTGATCGATCCGCTGCTCGCGTAGATTCTCGCCTCGCTAGGCAGCCTGGCAGGGCATGCCGCTTTGGCGATTGCAGGGTGCCCCGCCGATGAGGTGTTCCTGGTTTCGCTGATCAGTTTTTGTTTTCCCTATAGGATCCTCTGAATCCCTCTCTCAGGATCTTGCGGACATATTTTGTTCCCTATGGGTAAATCCCCTTCAGGGTTCTTTTTCTAGTCTTCCCGGTGCAATCAAAGTTTCGGTACCAAACAGTGGTGGAGGGAGCAGCGCGACGCCAGCTTCACACCTTATTGGACCGGACGCCGCGGGCGGATAGGCCGTGGATACAGCATCGCGAAGCAGCTATGACTGTTGACCCTCACAACGAGTTTTTTTTGGACCACAGTTTTAAGGTCCATGAGCCACTGGCTGGGTTGTTTATTTGTGGGTAACCCAGTGAACAAACAGCCTGGAGGTTCCTTGATGTTCATTCAGCCGCAAGCGATGTTTCTTTGCCTTCGTCTGTTGGTGTTGGTTTTTCTGGGTGACTCCGGTTTAGAATCAGTTGCGACACCAAAATCATGTCCAACAACATGTGTGACACCCCAACCACTCGGCTGGTCATTCCCGGCTCCAGTTGGAACGAAATGGCCCATGGAGACCGCAGAAATGCATTAAGTACACATATGGGTGCCCTACAACCTGATTGACCCCTGTTTTGGAGCCCAAACATGGTATTTTTCCTATTGAAATAAAGGTCATGTCTGGGTTCTAGGTGTGTAGATGTGTGTATTTCAAAAGTGAGAGCTCCCAGGCAACGACTCCCTGGAAGAAGGGAAATAGACATAAATAGACCAGTCTACCCATTCTGCCAGGGGGGTCTCCCTCTTAAAATACACACCCACATGTGGATGGAACAACATTTATGGTTTGGGTCCCCTGGTTGGTTCAGATGGAAAGGGCTAGCTCTCCTGAGCATCCCTAAGAGGTCCCTCGGTCGCCAGAGATGTTGTCCATCACTCAGATGTAAACATGCATCGTTGGAGGTGATTCAACATGCAGTAAACATGCAACAAGAGCAGGGAAGTGATTTGGACAACCAAGATCTTCTCCCCTGGCGCCTTGGCATGGGGATCAACCACATGGATTCACATGGATCATTCGAAAGAACGATGGTATACCGGTCGAATGAGACCGGTCGACCGCACTTTGTAGATGGGGAATTGCCTTCCCGCCCAACAGAAATGAAGAGGGCGCGACACTTTGAGTCAACTGGCACTGGCCTGGCACTATTAAACCTTTTTGGTTCCTACGGATTTGACCTTCGGTTCAGGACGGAACAGGCATGTTGATCAATATTTGGTGTGGAGGAAGCTTGAAGAGGTCCGAACCATAGTGGATTGAGAGTAGATGGCACAATCCCTAATATCGGTGGTTGAAAATGGACCCCCATCTAAAAGACATCTTGGATTTTAAGTCATCTACTCAAAAACCGCTGTATTTCCTCGCTTCTCCTTCGGCTCAAGCAGCGAGCGACCTTTGAAACGTCGAAGTCCATCGAAATCGGCAAGCGTTGCACAGGCAGATTCGCTGGGCGGGGGGGTTGAGAGATGCACCGTTTGATTGTTGTGCTTTTGTTTGAAGTGGGTTAGAATCATAGCAACCCTGGTTGAACACATAACATAGAAAACCGATGAACGGTGTATCAGAACAGGCAACCAACCTGTTGCATTCCTCGACTTCGTGAGATGGGGGATATTCAAGTCAGTAGGCAAAGCTGGCCTTCGAGTAGTCAGGAAATGTTATTCGATGTTCACATCCCTCAGTGGCAAGGAATCGTGGAATATCGTTGATAAAGGGAGAAAACCACAGGAGTTGTTAACCTGTTATTGAACATGTCTATTGAGTTCTATTGATTCTGATTCTGATTGTTCTACTTACTGTATATATCTTGGGTGGTCCCTTGTGCGTCCTGTTACCACTCACCTAACCATCGCAAAGGTATAGGAGTCTTGGCTATACTTTGGGTCTGAAGGCAATGGGAGTGATTATGTTGTTTCTTCTTGCATGCAGGGAGCCCTACTGTTGGAGAAATCCTGCGCCACGTGGCGTGGACCATTGACTCGTTTTGCCGGGTACTACCACTGTCCTTCTCCCTGAAAACAGGGCCTCCAACGTATTTGGGGCCCCATCATGCTCCAACTACCTGCTGAGAAGGTTGGGGATGTTGGGGAGTCTAACAGTCTAACTGCCTTCTGAGGATGTGGGGCAGGAGCCCAAACAGGGAACAAGTCTTTTCCGAGCGCATTTGGAGGACATTGGCGGACATAGCTGGTTCAGACCCACCATTAGGGCGATCGGAGGTTCCTTTTGGTTCCTGTTTCGTTGGACCATGCCAAGGCCCGTTTCCACCCGTTGCCTTTAAGATTAATGTTTGCCTTTAAAGTCTATCTATGGTTTCAAGAAATAGCTAATGTATTCCAACTAGTGTCGCAAGGAAGACTTGTTGTGTGTTTGATGGTGGAGCAGACGGGACAGCGCTTTCTCACCACAGGCTCCGCCGGTCAGAACGACTGGGACGGTCGACCCACGTGCCGGTCGACCCGGCAGGCCAACGATGACGTCGACTTGGAAGGCGAGAAGGACACGTAGACGCAATCCGGGAAGCAAGAAGGTGGACGGGGAGACTGCGAAGAGTTTGATACCTCAATCAGGCAGGGTGGTGCCTGGAAAATGCATCTAGGTTTCGTTGTATGATGGCATGATCCCTTTGTCTTGGAAGCTGGTGACCAGCTGGTGATTGAGCGTACGTTTGTTAAGGACTTATTTATCCTATTTATGGTAATTATGCGCATGTTCATCCATCCCATTGTTGCAAACACCACCGGAACTTGGAACTGTTTGAAAGTGTTGCTTTCCGATACATGTATCATGTGCGATCAAGTGCAAGCCACAAGACCAGCGATGGTCAATGTAGTCGCGAGCAGTTGCGGGATACACTCTCTTGGCTGCTGAAATCAGGATAAGACAGAGGCTCCCATCCTGTTTAGATTGGATGAAAAGAGAACTAGCAAGGATTTCTTATTTCCTGGATCTTCTATTCCACGCACTGTTGGAAACCGGAATCCAAAGTATCCATGGAGCCTGTGGGGGGGTAGTACATCATTGAATGGCTAGACGGTACAGAGTACAGAGTAGTGAGCTCTCCAAGGGGTTTGTGGCCCCAAACCTGGCAGCCTGATGATGTGCCGAGACCTTAGCCTTGCGTCCCAGGTGGTCTTTCTTTTTGGGCGCGTTTTCGTTTGGGGGGTGTGAGTTTGTGGCGTTTTTTTTGTTGCTCCTGGCACTTTCGAACCAGGGAATCCTTCTGACTGGGTGACACCAGCTCGATGCATCCTACACACCAACACCCGAAGACCCCTTCAGGCCCGTGGGTGGCACCGGACACGGCAGTGCTCTCGTAGCGCCGCTCGAGGTGCTTTTATTGCTTTCAGCAACCACGTAGCTCGGATGCCTTCAGCGTTGGTATTGGTGCACTCCAGTCCGGAAGAGAAGGGCGGCAGATTGAGCATCGTTTATCTAGAAACATGTATGGCAATTGAACACAAAAAGCTACATGTCCTCCAAGAATCGTGGAAGAGGAACTGACCTCATTTGAGGACAACGGTCTTCCTTAGGTCCATTCATCATTCGTTGTTGGAGGCCGGGGTGGTATCCTTATTCTAGTTTTTGTTAGTGCGTGTACGGTATATATCTTATATATACCGTATACGCACTAAAAGATACTAAAAGGATACAACAGATCCCTGAACCAATTCCGAGCTCCAGTCATCTCCACTCCACAACCAGCATATAGACCCCCAAATAGATTGAACAGTAGATCCCCACTAAACATGTACTTATTCATACATAGTCTATCTATTTTGCGATCACTATTTAATATCAATATAATATAGAGAGAGAATATCCGAAAACATGACTTGACCAGTTTTTGCATGTTTTTGCTTCTTATTCTTCAGGACTTACTGCATACATTTATGCTTCTTCAGTTAGGTGACCAAACTTGATACTAGGTTCGGTCTTATTGGCCTGTGTGACAAACCCCCAAAGAAGTATTGCGTTGTTGACTTTGAAGAAGCTGGCATGTTTGACAGTTGAAATCTGTGTCTGCAACACATCACCTGTTCATTTGCTGATTTGTCTCAGAATCGACTTGTTCTTGTCGGGTGTGGCAGCTTCACTCGAACCTACATGTTGAAACACAAGAAATCAGCAAGTGACTTGGTGAATAGAAAGTGGCTGTGGTCAGACTAGCCACAGGTTTCTCCTTCACTGTTGAAACACCATCTCCCACTTTTGATGATAGCTTTGAGACTGGCCTGAGGCATGCGCAAGACATGCCGGGGAGCCTGGAATGGAATGGCACGTCCGAGTTGAGACGTGCCCCATGGATGTGTCAATCCTCGTTCTGAAGTACTGATGTGCCACCCAAACCAGCTGAATTGCAGGAGCGTTCGATGGCGTCCATGCATGAGGGCATCTCATTGCATGTATGTTCGTCGAATGATTCAGGCCGCTGCAGCAAATGTTCCGTCGAATGAAAACAGAGCCTGGCACATCCTCCGACGTCAAACGCCCTGAAAATCTGCATGCAATGCTCAGCCGATGAAAGAGCAGCTACAAAGCCTTGGAGCGTTCGCCAGCAGGTCTGACTTTGCATGACCGTTGTTGTCCTCCAGGGATGCCAGCATGTCATCGGCATGCAACGTTGGCTTGGTGAAGGTGTTCGTGAAGGCTTGGTGAATTTTCTGAAATCATATGGTAAGTAAAAATGCCTGGGGCACACTTTGAGTCAGTAACTCAGTAACTTCAGCAAGACCATTCAACAAAGCCTGGGTAATTGACGCAAGAGTTACAGCACCCAGTTCCAGTGGTCTATATATAGAGCCCTTTTTGGGGCAGGGAACCAGGCTGGTAATGTAGTTGTACCAGTCACCACCAGTCACCTTCAGCGAGCTTGGTCTTGCATGGTCAACTCTGGAGTTCTGAATTGTGTGTGTGAGGGAGACTTTCCCGGAAATGATGCGGTTTGGGTAGAACTCAGTGTTCCCCTCATTGGCAGTGCTGTTATGTGCTAATACCAGGGGTCACAAAGGGGTGGTGTTTGGTCCCTAAGTGAGTGGATAATGGGCACCCCATAGCCTCCAATAGGCACCCCTTTGTGACTCCTGGTATTTATTTGTTGTTTGTCATGGATGCTTTTTGTAGAGGCGGAGGATGCCTATAGGATCTGTTTGGAATGGATGTTTTCTGACAGGTCACGTATTGCAAGACTATTTGTGTGTGTAGGGTTGTGTGATTTCCTGATCTTCTTTGTGGCAAGCAACACCCACGCTTTCCTGAACCAAGCTTGCCCTCTTGCTCCCGCTCTAAACCGGTTGGACCGACTGCGAGGAGTCGGAAGAGAAGCACTCGACGAGTCATGCCTCGGTTTGGCTTTAAAGAAAAAAGATCATAATAAACCAGGACCCTCTAAGGGGTGCCCTGTCTGGAAACCTATAGGTAGTGTGGGGTAGTCCAGCCACACCCCGAGGGTCGGAGGGTCGAACATGCCATTCATGTGCCATTTCATGAATGGATGTCTTTAAATATCCAGGCTGTTGGGGTTGTTGAAAGGGTGTTTCAGGATCAATGTAACTTGTATGTGTTCCACAATACACAGTACATAATTGGATTATGTGGGTGTAGGTGCTGACAACTCTGGCAACTCCCTGACCCAAAAGTGTGGGGAGTGGGGAGATCTCAGGATCCCGGGTGGGGAGACCTTAGGATCCTCTTCCTAGGGCTCCAACTACCTCCGATTCGAAGGTGGTTGGGCCGGTGGTTGGGGTGGGTTTGTGGGTCTACCCCCAGTCAAGTGGTGAAGTCGCAACGTTTGTGTTTGTTTTTTTTGTAAAATGAGGCCCTACCAGTGGGGAACGGATGTTAGGGAGGTCGCATCGCTTTTTGCAGTCTGCTTGTGATTTGGAAACCTTGGTCTATTTTCTGAACTGCGGACATGAGCAGAACAGTTCGAATGCATAGGAATAATGAGTCCACTGTTTCCTTAACAGTTGGAACTTTGTTGCTCTTTGCTTCTTGCGGTCTTCTGCACACGCCACAGAAGCGCACAGAGTGTCTTCCCCTTATCTTCCCGGCGCAAGGCATCTTGGTATCATCCCGGCGCTTCCGGGACGCGGGACGCGAAAACGAAGTGAGAGAACAATACTGCACGAATTGTGGCGAAAGGAATGCGAACTTCGATGCCAAGCTGTTTGAAGTTCACCAACAAATGCTGGCATCCCAGCAGCCTAAATCTCAGGCAGAAGATCTCCCAGTTGCTTGGACAGGGGACCTTTTTGAAGAAAGTACCAAGTCCAACCAGACTTGGCACCAATTCACCGCTTAGCACTTAGCACGTGCAAGACTGCCCTGCGGCGCGGCTCGCAGTCTCGAAGGGCAGCTGCTTCGGCGTGAAAAGCCGACCTGAGGGCGTCAAGCTTTCCAGACACCAAGAGAGGTCAAGTGCCCTTGTAGGACCCGTCACTTGGGGTACCGGCATGGTCCAAAAGTTCGTCGGGTTTTGACTCCACCTCCTCTTGGTCGAATGAGGAAATGGCGAGGTCATGCAGATCTGCAAGGTTGGATACCGACGCCAAGAGGTCACCTCCGATCCAAGAGGTGTCTCGTGCTTCCGATCAACCTCCGACAAAGGAGAGGTTCACACAAGATGTTTACAATCCATCCAGGGATCACACTCAACAACACGTTTGTGCTACACATCTTTTGACACTTCCCGCACTGCAAATGTGGTGGTGATGTACCGTAATGTGACCCCATCACAAGGACTTCTCCAGTGTCGAAATGGCTACATCCCCCAAAACTTGATGCGACTTGAGCTCCCGGCTGTACTTTCTGAGGATGTGGGACGGTAGCCCATCTGGGTCTCTTTGATACCAACTGACTGGTGAGTCGTGTTGCGGGCCAAGCAGAAACCGAGCTCCGGTCGCTTGTCCCAGAAAACGAGCGCCGAAGCACGAAACCGAGGCTTCCGAATCACGTGTCCGTGAGCTCTGTGTCGGTGTTTTGGCACCGAAGGAGTGTTTTGTCGAAGGGGTGCGGGCGCTGCTTGGGGAGAAGACGGCTTGTGACTTGGGGAAGACGGGCATGGACCGGGACCACAGTGATTCGTCCAAGGAGGGGTTTGATCTTCCCTTGCTTGAACTCATCAGGTTTATATATATGGACACTGTGTAATTCTTGGATGATCTTGGATGCATTGAATTGAGTCTTCTCGGCGTATGTGGTTACAAGCCCCAAAAGCGTCCGTTCATTGCTCCGCAAGGAATGAAGCGTTTGCCGCTGGTGCCAACCAACAAATCCTCACAAATTCCATGAATTCTTCCAAAGAGGTTTCATTTGTATTGCCTTCATTCCACGACTAACACCATTCAGATCTATTGGCCATTCTATATAGGCCATTCCATTGGCCATTCTCCCAGCATGGACGAAGACATGTCTTCGAAGACATGTCTTCGAAAAGGGTGGACCGGGCTGCATGCTGTGCCACTCGATGTGACGGACCCGTGGACAGACGAAGATCCTATTTGTGAAGGACGGATTTTGAAGGACTTAGAAGGGATTGAAGTACCCATGGGTGAGGGAGGCAAATAGCCAAAAGTGTTAACATAATATGTCCTTGAGCCAACCGTACGAGGTACAGAAAGAAGTTGGCACGTGGTAATTGAAGGATTTGGAAGGATTTGAAGTACCCACCGCACTCCACTGGCGTGAAGAAGGTGGTTGTTCCCTAGCTTTGTGGTCTCTGAATTGAGGTGGCACCCTGGCGTGGTCAGGTGAATCACCCGACGGCTCATCAGTGCGTTCGATGACGGGGGGTGCTTTCCGGCAGACTGGGCACTGGGATGAACACTCATAGAAGTTGAACCCTTTGTGCTCCAAAAATCACGAAGAAGTGGGTCACCAGAATCAACGCCCCTGTTCACCAGATTACTGACCGCGATGGGTTCGTTGGGTTCCTTGCTGTTCATGGTTTGCTTCACAACTGTTGTTGCTGTTTTACTCCTTGCAGTGCTCCCCGAGGTCTCTTCACCCACGTCAGGAACATAGAGGAACATAGAGGAACCATTTGCCCAACCAAAGTGTACTATTGGGTAAAGGCACGGTCATCCTGTGCTACTGTGATTGCAGTTGGATGTGGTCTCTGACAGTTTTCCATTGTGGGGGAGCAATGGGGTGGTGTTTTGTTAGGTCCCATCTCTTCCATGCGTTAGGCGTTGCTCCATTCTGCGTCACGCAAAGCCACTGAGGCGTTGGGTGCAGATGGCATGATGCACACCACCATGCACAAGGCGCTTCTAAGATATGATGTTTCATTCAGTCAATGGAGGGCTGAACAAAGCAGACAGTTGCAAGATGATCTACAAGTGAACCTTTGGAAGCGAGCTTCGGGCACAATACATGGAGCAACAAATGCACCTGTTTTGCCATTTTCATGCCATAGACACTTTGAGCTTTGGCACTTCTGGCACACTTTTTCCCACGAAGGTTGAGAGGTTTGTGCCAAGAACTCAGGGTGTAATGCAGTCATGCGTTTCTTGCTCACATTGACAAGTCATGGTGTCATCAGTATTGGCTGAGTCAAGTCGATGGATTCGCCCGCTTCTTTTGGGTTTCACATCCAGCGACCCTGGCAGGTGATGACTCAGATGTCCAACAACGGCATGGAGAAAAGGCGATGGCGAACCGAACCGAGCTGCCGTGAAAATTCGCTTGTGGAACCAGCAAACAAACAACAAAAAACTTAGTGACCTTAGTTCGCAGGGCCATACAGGTCCCCAAGATCGTTTCAACATGTCCGACCGATCTTGATCACTTTTCGTCACTCCAGCGAGCAAGGAATCCATGAAGGCAAAACATTCATAAACCAAGCACCCAAGCACCAACGACTGCAGAGTACCAAGTCGTGGTGCTTTGCGGTGCAACACAACATATCCAGCTTTCCGTTGGTTGGGACCGACGTGGGCAGAGGGCGGAAGAACCATTGGGCAGAGGTTCAGTCACCCAGTCGACCACATGTGACCACTGTGGAAGCACCCAGGGGTTCTGCGTGTTAATTCTGTTTTTGTAAGGGTCACATAGGGTCACGATGCGTTACCTATCGTGGAATGCTTGAGAAGTCCGAAAAAAGTAAATACTACACAGATATACAATGATATACACAGGTACTGTTTGTTCCTTTGGAACAAAACGGAGTTGATCTTTTCTTGCATGGGATCATGTTTTTCACATCTCCAGCCCACAGAGGAAGGAACCCAAATCAGTCGAGGCAGCAACATTTGCCTCCAAGTTTCTTTCCAATGATTCCGTGTGTCCAAACCTAGTCATTGGCCTCAATTGTCCAGGAATTGGGTGAGTTTTGTCCCATGAACTGTTCCTCAATCTGTACCAAGCCCAATCTGTACTCATCCAGACGACCAGGATTGCAGAGGTGGAATGCAAGGACGGCCAATGTTCCAAATCAGTCCGTTCGGGAGTCCCAGAAAACACCCTTCGACGTGGGGCTCGACTCGACGTGGACCGACCTCGCTTTGGCGTCACACTTCTCGTGACCCCCGCTTACTTTAAAGCATCGATTTGCCCGTTCCCCCCGACAGGTGTCTTTTGAGAAAAATCGATGAAGATCCAATGAAGAAGGGAGGCAGACTGACACCTGACAATGGTAAGAGACTCCAAGGGCTCTGATGGAAAACCTAGGCTTCTTGCCGCCACGGCTTTTGAGGAATAGCGGGGTGGGGAGGAACCGATTTTATCGCCGAATGATAGCATCACCAAGTACTTGGAGCTATTCCATCTCAGGACAACTCGGGCTTAATTAGACTCGCTTGCTCCTGTTGAGACTTATGTAATTGAGGGCACGACTTCATGACTAATTCTGAAACATGACTCCATAGGACTCCAAGAGTGACTCCCCAAATAGAGTACCGGGAGTCACAAAGGGGTGCCTATTGGAGGCTAGGGGTGCCCATTATCCACTCACTTAGGGACCAAACACCACCCCTTTGTGACCCCTGGTATATTTTATTTCGGAGTGTTGCTAGTTGTTTTTGACTATTTGAGGGCCTCTCCTTGTCCCACCATTCGGGTGATCGCGTAGGGAGACCCCCAACCCCAATCAACCGTCTTCCAGGGGGCTCTCCCAGTACATCCACTCACTAGACTCAAAACCACCGTTGTGTGGCTGCTGGAGCATTGTTTTTTGTGTTTAAACAACACTTCCGTATCGGCATGCAGTGAAGTGAGGGATGTAGTGGCACGTACCATCGTTAAGTAGTATTTGAATATTGAAAATTAGTTCCAAAGCCCACAGATCGTTTCAACATGAACAGTTTTTTTTACATTTTTTTGTGGACTTGTTAGTTGCTTGTTGGGATTGACACCCAAGCCACACTTTTGGGGTACAACAAATCGTGTAACCATATCCAACTGTGCCAAGGCCACATCTTTGCCGGTCCTTTGATGGCCTCCATTGCACCTGGGACGGGATCTTGTTTTAGAGAGTTGGGGTTGGGTTGGGGCAACCTGAAAGCTGGACACCTGTGGGGAGAATCCATCGATTTGGTTACTGCGTGCGACCGAGGTGGTTCCTTCTCTCAAAGCCAGTTTTGTTCGAAGAAAATCATGTTAGCCGGCACAGCCCTCAATGCCAACAAGATTCATCAGTTTCATGGTTTGTGAACTCATTTGCGTCTCAAGCGTTGGGCTTTCACCCCCAATCACCGCAAAAGGTTGTGAGAGAGGCTTTCTGAGTTCATGAAAGGAACCGAGGAGTTACAGTACTTCGGTACTGTTCGGTGCTTGGCCAGCTCCAATCGTTCTGTTTTGCTTGTAAAAGATGTAAAAGGAGTTTGCACAGTCCCCAGCTTCAGCTTTGGTCCATTTATATAATATATCCGTCCTTGACCAGTAGATGTGGGCATGAACAATACTTCAGTCCCGGTGACAACCCCACAAACAGCAACCTGCTCGGGTTCAAAAAGCAAACCTCCGCTCTCCAAGTGAGCCCCCCACTGCCTCTGAACCAAACCGACGCTGCTGGCGTCGGAAGGTCCTCGGACCTTCCGGCCGCCCGACGTCGAATTGAGCCGAGTTCCCTTCTGGGCTCTTTGCCACGATGCCACAGGGTGGAGGACCGGCCTGACCCGACTCCGCTTTCGATACAGCATTCAATGCCATTCAATGCCTACTAAAACAAAGAGTGACACTAGCCCATCTTAGATCAAAGGGCACGTGTTCTACAACAAGCGCATTAGGAAAAGTCTTGCTGGCAGAGCACTTGTCCAGTCGCGGTGATCCTGGTTGAACGAAGAAAGCAGTGACACCACTTGACATAGCAAAGGAACAGTGGAACTCCAACTAGAGCAGCACTGCAGTACATCAGCTGTAGAGTCCACCAAACTGTGATAGATAAAAGATCTCTCAATGTTTCGACACTTACTGTACAAGTACTGACAGCCAACAGTTTTTGCGATGACACTTACTGTACTTCCGTGATATGTTACAACAGTGAACAAACGTTATGCCAAAGAGCTCCAATGAACATCGGCTTTTGATGACGAGTTCCGTCCTTCTCAAGGGCCTTAGCCTCCGTCGTTCCGTGAGGACTTCGCATGCCCATGCACGAGAAGATGCACTCCATGATGGGCTGCTTGGGGGTCCCAGAAGGACCAGAAGGACCCCTTTTGAACGCACTTGGACCTGGCAAGAAGAGGCTTCTGGACCACAAACTGCGCGGCTCCCAGGCTCGTGTAGGACCAGCAGAAACCAGCAAGGACGCTCACGTCCAGCTAAGGAACCCCCAAAAACATTCCAAGACCAACCATCAACAATGCTCACCCAAGCTTCTAAGTGAGCGCATTCATTGGAGCGCACGCTCCTATGTCAGGATGCTTCAGAAAGCCAGAAAGCTGTGTCAAGATGCGGCCGAACGCCGCGCCCGCGGTCCTGTGGTCCTGATATGTCCTGATACCGTTTGTTGGTCTCACAGACAACCAGCGCATACCAGCGCTATTCTCGAAGATATATTCAGTGAGAACGAAGATGACACCCTGGGCCTTGCAAGTGGGATGGAGGGAAAGCCTGACCGCAGGGAATCAAGGAACCCAATAGGGAGGCGAATGCAGCGATCCCTGTGATCACATCAGAACTCAGAACATCTTTCCCGAATCCCTCCACTGAAGTCGTTCGGAACCATTGAAAGTTGAAAAGACAACCTAGACAATTGAGGGGTACTGTAGCCTTTATGACAGCTATTGTACAGCTGCACTTCTTGTGTATATATAATTATTGTTCTGTTTTTCACACCTGGATCTGAGTGATCCCTATCGGACCTCCAACGAAAAAGCAAACAAATCAACATCAACGTTTTTTTTCATGAATGGTCGACGAAGCTGGTCGGTTTGTGCTATTGATAAGCACGGACATTTGGCGAGAAAATTGTTACCTTTCCGGTGGCTGAGCCCAAACTCACCAGCTTTGAGAGGGTTAATCGTTAAATCATATCCCTACAGGTTAATTACATCATTTTACTGGAGTTGGTCATACAAAAACAGTACTCAAGGAGGTCAAAGAACAGGTTTTAGTGGGTCAGACTGGCTTTGTAGGGATGATTTGAACCATGTTTTGTCAGACTGGCCGCCCGTTCGTTTGACTGGGACTCCGGCCTCCTCGGTCCCCCAGGCTTTCACAAGATGCGTCACCACATGATGCAGATGCACGCTCGCATGCACGCAGCGATGCCAGCAAGGCCTGGAAGCCGGGCGGTCGCCAAGCGCGGAAGAGGTGAAAAGGTCCCCAGCAGTGGAGGCCAAGCCTATAGGGCCTATATTATTTGGAGGCAGAGGGCAACCCTGTCACTTTCACTTTTGTTTGCCATAGAACTGCTGGCTTGGAGAGGTGGGTTCGATCTGGCAGAATTGAGGCATGGCCAACTTCTGGCAGAATTGGGACCTGAAAAGAAGCCGGTAGATGTACCTACTATATAGTCCCAGGAGATTCCATGTATGGCATAATATATGCATATATATGCCTATAGTATAGGGCGCTTTCCAGGGTCTATGTATGATCATGTATGGTACATGGTGTGATGCCTTGGTCAGGTTCCACACCCATGGTGCGATGAGATCCCAGAAATGTGGCAAGGTGGATAGACAAAAATGTTGGGATGGACACCTCACATTTGTTTGGGAGGCATGGATCAAGTCTGACCACCAGATATGCCCAGATTCACCAGAAGCATCCAGAGCCCCCATTTCACTGTTTGCTTCATCTCACCACGAAGAACTCTTAATTGGAGCCGCGACAAAAACCGCTTGCTTGCGATCTCGAGGCACGCCAGCTCGGCGTCCCCGACGCGACGATCAGCTCGAGACGACCCTGCGAGGCCTCAGTTCCTGGCACCACATGTGATCTTCATCCGCCCGGCCAACCAGAACAGCGAGGCACAATGCGAAGAACAGGTCGGACGTGACAGGTCTCAGAGGTCTGAGAGGTGAGTGGAGGTCGTTTGGAGGTCCATGTTGCTCTTAAGAGTCTGTTCATGTTATGAATGTATGTAGACTCTTGGTGAATAGAGCCTCCATATGAAGAGGGTGTTTCAATCAAAATGCCAAATGATGGGTTTTCTTGGTCAAGCGTCTATTGTACGCCCACCTGGCAATACATGTCCACTTTTGGATCCTCAGAGGGAAGGATCTGCAAGGGAATGACCAGGGGTTGAACAAACAGAGCATGACGGAACATGAGAGGAGGGGGGACGGTGACCGGTTTTCCAGTAGATGAACACATCCTACTGTACTCGTTTCGAGGTTCTGCGCCTTTTGGATGTCCGACTTTGTTTTGTTTGCCATGAAACCTGCAAGGAGTGTTCCACAAGCCATGCAAAGGGAACGCACACTCGGAAGGCAGAACCTGAAAGCTGAAGTTGATCTAAGAGAATCCAACAAACAATCGAAACAATATTGTTCTATATTGTTTTCATGTTTGTGCAAAACAACTAGAGAGCCAACACGGGCAGAAATGACATCAAGCAAACTTGTTCGTGCGTTCACAATCAATTCCTTCCTGGACATTTGTGCTAGTGATAACTGCTGGTCAATGCGTTGTTCAGTTGTTCCAAATTGTTGTGTCTTTTTGTTGGCCTTTGAAGTCTCCAAGGACGTAGAAAATACTTGAGCACAGTTTGCGGTCCATTTGCAGTCATGTCAGAATCATGCATGCTACAATACTTGATTCCTACACATAAGGTACCCTGGAAGTCCAGTCGACTGCTTCAAAAATGGTCATTGGGCGACCCCAAGAGGCATGTCCTTAAAGCCTTTGCGTTGATGGTGCCAAATATATAGTCGAACTGGGCTTCTATAGGGTGTACATTAGGAACAAGTACAGTTGGTTGATATAATTTACTTCATATAATTGTACATTATACTTATCTATATTGATTATACTTTATAATAATTATAGTTGCATGCTGCTTCCACTGATTTGGTGCCACCTTGCAGGAGCTGCAGGTGGATCCCCAAGTCATGGCGCCCATGCCCGAGGCGCCCAGGAAGTACGTGGATCAAAGGGTGCCGATATAGGGAACATCCCACTCAATGGCCGAACAGGTGGAACGTTCGGGTTCAGAACCCAGACATGACCGAACTGTTTTGATCGGAAAAGACTCAGTTTTTGACATGTAGTCTTCACCAGCAGGCCTGCAAGGGTTAGTACTTCGAATTTGCTCTTGTGCGTCGTTGGATGGTCGCCACTCCCCATGTGGCCACGTGACTCCCCCTGTCCTTCAGGCAGTGCATCAGTCTTCGATGTTCTTGGAGACCGTCTTGGCCTCCTTGGTGGGGCTCCTGGTTGGTTCGGTTCGACGTGGGTGTGACAACGACTGGCCTTGATTTGGGATGACCTGAAACGTCCTGAAATCGTTTGCAGTCAAGTTCTCATGTGCTCAGAAATGTTAAGAACCACAAATTATGGGTCCAGGCGTTAAGCTAGTACAAACGTTTCACCCAGTGCATGATCCTGAAATGAGGGACATAAAGTTTATAGGACTGTTCCAACGTGTGTTAAATTGTGTTAATATATGTGATCTTCGTCCTGGATACCTTCAGGACGAGACTCGTCCGGACCGGCAGCTTTGTTGGTTGTTTTGCCTGGGCCGCATGTGAGCGGCCAGGGGTTACGGTGACAGCAAAAGCGCAACATGTACACGAGAAGTATGTACATAGACCCCCGAGTTGGATGTTGTTGTTAGATACTCATTGAATCTCACCTATAGACATGGACATGCAACCTCGGAGACCTCCCTATGAAGTACGTAGAACGAACCACAGGTTTAATTGCATTGATTCTGGCGTTTTTTTTGGGGCAACAATCAGAAAACAACTTCCGTTCCCAAGGACTGACGAGTTGTGGCAAATTTCGATGAAACAACGGCTCGATTTGCGGAAAGACGACTTTGGCGGGGGATCAGCTTGTTCATGAGCTACTCCAACACATCGCTCCCCCTGAGTGTGCTGGTCCGCCTCTGAGGTATTGGGTCTCAGCTTGAGTTTGTTGGCTGGTATGCTGGGCCTGATCTTCAGGCGAGGGATGGTAGATGACATCGGATGACCGTGTCTAACGAAAATGGTTGGACTCTCCCCCTCCCATCAGTCCCACCTTCTCAGCAGTCAGATGGCTCATTGTGTGCAGGTCAGGGCTTGAATGCAAGTTCTGGGCGGTGGCAGCGGATGGTGGATTGTATGCGCATCCAACAAACCATCCACCTCATTGAGCAGGATTCCGATGTGACGCAGATGATGGAAAGCAGCCGGTATAAGTTCTTGGGAAAGCAGTACGATCTATGGTCGGCTGCAGATATCTATATATGAGGAGTTCGGTGAAATGTCGTCGGAGAGCCCGACCTTGCCCAGACCATCCATCTACGGAACAGTTACACACATGTACCCCATGAAAATGACCCCAATGTATGTATAACAACGTACAAAAGCTATAAAAACATAGCTGTATGTATAACATAGCTATTCCATACATGGATGGTTTTTGGTTATAGTGCGATATGCCGCGCGGAGTGCGATATGGGCGCCTGCTCTTTGTCTTCTTGAGCGGCTGATGGCTTCAAGGCTTCGGCCCTGGTTTTCGCTATTTGCTGTTTGGCTTTTCGCTATTTGGGCTCTTTGAACCCATGATGTTGCATCCGTGCGAAGTTTTCTGTATACAATGGGTAAAGATTCCTAGGCATGGGTTTGATGGAATTCAGCAGAGCGTTGGTCAGAAAACAAAAACGTAGTTGAAGGTCTTCGATTCTTTGTTTTGAGCTACCTTGGATCCGCACGCCGCACAGAGGGTTTACTCATTGATACCCGGGTTAGTGCTTTGGATCACAATATCCTCTATAGATCTCTATAGTAACTATATAGTTATGTCCTTATGGTCGTATTTAAGTGAATGTGATACACATATTATGATCCAAGTTTATACTGATATTATATATGACACAGTTTATTTGATATATATTATATCACCAACCTGTTGCTTCTGTAACGACATGGTTACACGAGGTTTCCCTTTTGAACTGAGCCCAGTTGACTTCGACGTGTGCCTGGGGAGTTCTACTACCCTACTCAAATCGCACCAGTCACACTACATCCCTCAAACTGCCTCAAAGCGTTCTTCCCGAGTTTCTAGTTTGACCCACACCCAGCTGGTCCCAATGCTGAATGACAAATGATATTATGAGTTCCATTACTCTGGCATTTTGGGGTTGTTTTGAAGACAATGTGCAACGGGATGAACAATGGACAGCACCATGGTTGAAGCTTGTATCAGGCTATGTGCATTGCAAAAAGAGGCCTCAGTATACCAATGACATTGCTATTCCCTAGTGGTCAAGGTTAGTTTGTGCAAAAAAAGAACTAGTCCACTGAAAAACCTCAGGAAGGAGAAGTAAAGACTAGAATTGGTGATTTATGATCGTTTTTGCGAATATTACACATGGTTCAGGTCATCTGGCCACACCTTTCCCCTTTTGGCGTACCAACACGCTGGCTGGACTGGCTGCACGAATAAATCTCTTTTGGACACCAGATGAAAGGTCCAGGCGCACTTTGAAACCCTGGCCACCTTGGTTGACCAGCGAACGTGAACAGAAGGGCCTACTAGACTAGGAACAAAGGACGTTATTAGGTGGAGGCCATCAACCTCACAGTGGCCGTCCCCCAGGTCTTGCTCCAGGTCCGGTCCGCCGTCTGCACCTCGCAGGTCTTGCTTTAAGAAGCCCTCCGCGGCTCGCGAGCGTCCTTTGCGGGACCGGCAGATCGGGCGCTTTTTTTGGTCCGACAGATCACCCGTGATCTGTCGGCGGTTGCGTCAGATGTGGATGGGGTTCCGTCAGATGTGGTTGGCCTTTTCGGGTGACACTCAGATATGATGAAACTGTCGTTTCCATTGTATAACGCCCAGGTGGTTGTGGTTACCGCAAAGAAAGCGGGATGATTTGTTTCACAGAACAGTGGAAGATGCATTGATACTGTATAATGTGGACTTCTTCAAGTTGGTAGCCTCGTGCTCTCAGTTCTCCTGGGCAACCGGTCTTCCTAGCTTTCTTGGAGCATGTCCTTTGCCACAAACATGTTTTCACGGATTCGGCGAAGAGTCAAACATGGGTTGATTGTACCACTGAGTCTTTTCGGATTTTTGAGGGAGTTCTGAGGGATCTATCATTTAGGATAGTTATATTCACATGAGAAGACTCTAAAATTCGTGATGGGACCACCAAATAGTCCCTTGTCCCGCCGACACGGGTGGGGTCAGTCGCCTGTTCCTGGCAACGACGCCCTCCAGAGGAACGAAAAGGCGGGTTTTCGGCCATGATCTGCCGAGCATTCAGTGAAAGAAACAAAGCGGATGGAGCGAGCCCTGACTGAGATGGGCTCGCCCTGACTGAGATGGGGGGGTTCTCAGCCCTGACTGAGATGGAACCCCCCAACCTTGGATAGAAATGGTCCGAGCCCCCCTGACAGAGATGGGCCCTGAACCTGCCGCAGCTCCTGCGGCGGACGGTCTGAATTCAATCAGTGTTTCGGTACAGACGCGAGACCTGTAGGCGCATGGAGGCCGGGGCCAGCTTGCTTGGTTGGGTTAGCAAGGTAGTGTGAACATTGCTATTCGCATCTATTCGCAAAATTGCACAGCCAACGAGGTACTTGGCGAGACTTGGCAGGAAGTCGTATGCTTTGATGCTTCAGAACTCAATGCCTGACGACACGGCATTCCGCGCATTAGCATTTGAAGTGCTTCATGAAGAGCTCGCTGCCAGCGGATCTGTGGGTCTTTCCTGACATCGCAGAGTCAAACATAATTGCTTGGTGGTCGCTAGCCGCGATGTCAGGTGCTTGGCCATTTGATGGTCGCTTGGAACCGATCGATCGCGCAGGTCGCAAGGAGAAGAGTCGTAAGGCTGTAGATGCCAACCTCTCAGAGCTCTGGGAGCTCCAGGGTGAAGATGGTCGAGTCTCGTCGAGACGCAAGTCCGCCCGGGATTTTGGCAGTGAATGTGCCCGATCTGGGGTCGTTCTACGTAGCCTTGAAGGGATCAATCAAGAACGCAATAGCTCTCCACAGAGCGTTGCATCAGATTTACAGCTCTTCCTTGGTCACTTGGCATAGTTCTGTATGGTGAGTTTACGCTGCCATCAAGTGTACGACCAGTCCGTGTTCACCCATGGGATGAGATGAGATGGGATGAGATGGGATGGATGAGAACACTACCTCACGTACGCTGCTCATGTGATGGACCGGTCGTGATCTGAAAGCAATTGACCTCTCGACGAGCAGATGGGCATGGAGCAGATGGGCAAGAGAGCCCAAAGACGATCCAAAACGGTCCACCATGGAATAGATTTTCAGCAGCAGCAACTCAAGATTGTCTCTTTAAGATTCTTTAAGATCATGATATATATTTCCAAAAAATCAACATCTATAGGCGGCCATAGGGGTCTATATGTGTCCGATTTGAAGTTATAACTGTGTTTAGTTTGTTGATGTTATAATGAAGTACGTTGTAAGTTCCAGATAGCTTCAATATGATATGTGTTTTTCCAGTTTTCACTAAGTATACATGATTTGGTTCTCACCATACACAGCCTTCTCATCCACCACCAAGAGGCTTCATTTGTGACGCGGTGCGGTGCAGACCTACATAGCGTTCTTGTTCCTAGTAGCTATGCCCTTTGTTCCTAGTAGCTACTTGCTCCTAGTAATGAGGCCAGGAGCCCCTAGTAGCGTCCTTGCTCCTAGTAGCGATGCCAGGAGCCCCTAGTAACTTCTTGTTACCCGCATGTTTTGTTAAGCTCCACCTGATGTTTGTCCCGTGGGAGGAGTTGGGGCAGCCCTTGGCGCCCGAAGAGCAAGCAGACCAAGCCGAGCTGGGTGCGGCAGGCGCGCACACATCATGCGTTTGCGAAGACACGCGTGTGTGTGTGTGTGTGTGTGTGTGTGTCAACCCCTGTACCTAAGGGTTCCGATGTACAGTGGTTCCAAGCAGGGGCCCGGAGCCAGGTGGGGGGTCTCCGGCCAATGAAGACGCCCCCCACCTGGGTGAAAACGTACCTGCGTCTTTCCAATTTAATTTTTAATCAAGCTCTAAAGTGCTTGAAACATCTCCAATTTGAAAACTATATTCCGGACTCCATCGCCTTTCCGTTCTGCATTTTTGAGTCAAGGTCTAGTTGCACTAAAGGGAAACTTTTGTTAAACTATACTGTTCTCGCTGACCCATGCACCTTTCTGTTCCCTCACCTTCCTTCTCAACGTGGGAACTGAGTTAACTGCAAACCAATGTCAGAGTGTGAACCGCTCAGCCGTCCCACTTGGGTGCTGGGTGTGATCCTCCGCAAGGAGGCGCCGTTTGCATGCCGGAAATCATCCCTCCCTTTTATAACTGAATCTTTCCACTGACTCACCTGGTTCCACTTCCATAACTGAATTCGCTGACCAAAGAGCCGCCGGGCTTTCACGGTGAATAACCACGGCCGCCGGGCCAAAAAGCGGAATTCCACTTGCAGTCAGGCATGTTTCCCTTCCCCCCCCCGCCGAGTTCTACTCCCCACCTAATTAGGGCAACACAGGGAAATGGTACTCGACACACTTGTGTGTCGGTGCCTTTCCCTTTGTTGTTCCTGTTCTAGTCCTCTCTACCCGGGCGGTCTAAGACTAAAGTCCCGCTCCCTAACTATTGCATTTAATTCGCCTCGGCTAAGTAATCAGTAACTCTAGAGTGCTAAGTAGTCATACACACACACGGACACACACATGCTACATACACCCCCTGCCCCCCCCTTTCTTTCTTACGCTTTCGGTCGTTTCTTGGGCTTTCTCTCAGGCTTTTTAGGTTGTTCTTGAGGCTCGTTTCCCTGCCCCAGTCAAGGGCTAAGTATTCACCTTTTTTCTACACCTATCTTTCTCTCTTGCCCTCTTAGTGCTGCTCTTTCTGTGTTTCTTTCTTTTGTTTCTAAGGCTTTTTAGGTGCCTATTCAGGTCGTTCGCACGAGCGCCGCAAAGCGGCACCGTGTGTGTGTCAACCCCTGCACCCACGGGTTCCGATGTACAGTGGTTCCAAGCAGGGGGCCGGAGCCACGTGGGGGGTCTCCGGCCAATGAAGACGCCCCGCACCTGGGTGAAAACGTACCTGCGTCTTTCCAATTTAATTTTTAATCAAGCTCTAAAGTGCTAATGCAAGATGAAAACAATGTTGAAACATCTCCAATTTTCCGGACTCCATCGCCTTTCCGTTCTGCATTTTTGAGTCAAGGTCTAGTTGCACTAAAGGGAAACTTTTGTTAAACTATACTGTTCTCGCTGACCCATGCGCCTTTCTGTTCCCTCACCTTCCTTCTCAACGTGGGAACTGAGTTAACTGCAAACCAATGTCAGAGTGTGTGTGTGTGTGTCTGTCAACCCCTGTTTCCAAGGGTTCCACCTTACAATTTCCATTGTTCACGCAGGGGGGCAGTGAATCTCATTCCATCCACTGCCCAACGAAGACGGTGGTTTGAGATTGTGAAGCGAGAAAGGATGCTTTCTCATGTACCTGCTCAATGAACTTTTGCACACGCTGTCCACTCCTTTGGTTTGTTTCATGGTGTTTCATGTGTTCCTCCCCCAAAACAGGTTTCTCACCGCAATTTTCAGCCGCTCGTGAGCTGCAGCCCGCCGCGCGAGAGTTTGCCAGCTGAATACAACAATTGTTCAACCTTTCAAGTGAACTGACTCTCTCACCATGCCGTTCCCTCACCATTTTCGACCTGGGAATTGAACTAACTGAAAACCAATGTCAGAGTGTGAACCGCTCAGCCGTCCCACTTGGGTGCTGGGTGTGATCCTCCGCAAGGATGCGCCGTTTTCATGCCGGAAATCGTGTTACTGAATCATCGTCTTCGTGAATCACCTTAACAGCCTTAGTCTCACTACTGAATTGTCGGATTCTAAAGCCGCCAGGCTTTCACGGATACCATAGCCGCCGGGCTAAAAAACGGAATTCAACATACTGGAGGCAGGTCTCCCAACACCCCCCCCCAGGGAGTTCTACTGTCTACCTAATTAGGGTAACACAGGGAAATGGTTCGACACACTTGTGTGTCGGTGCCTTTCCCTCTGTTGTCCCTTTTCTAGTCTACTCTACCCCGGCGGTTTAAGACTAAAGTCCCGCTCCCTAACTATTGCACGTAATTCGTTTCTGCTAAGTAGTCAGTAACCCTAGAGTGCTAGGTAGTCATACACACGCACGGACACACACATGCCACATACATCCCCTCGCTGCTCAGAGAGTTGGCATTGTCAGCGCTGAAAACAAGCTGCCAGTTTCAGTCAGTCATCGACGCTGATTGCAATGATCCAAGCAAGCACCTTGCGTCCTTGACTGCATGGTGGAAGGAGGGAGGCTGGAATTTTTTTTCAGACATGCACTGAAGGAGATGAAGAAGAGTACGATTTTGAGAACTGGGAGGAGCATGGTGACCAGCATGAATCCGAAAACCATGACATTATGGCCCAGGTGGAAGACAGAATGAAGATGCGATGCGCTCTTCAATCACTTGCCAAGCAACCTGAGGATGTGGGGCAGCATCAACGAGGTCGCTACGACGCTTCAGGCCACCTGCTACCACTCCATGCCCAAAATTATGACCCAGCGAATGATCCTTGGAACAACTACGGCGCTGACGAGCAGCCACAGTGAGAGCGTCAATTCTGGCCACACAACAGGTTTTGATGACTACCAATTTCACTTTCTTTACATCTCGCTTGTTGAGGATCTATCCATGTGGGTTTGCCCTGCAGCTGGCACGAAGCTATCCAGTTTTTCTACGCGATGGGCCACAAATGCCACCCCAGGATAGGGCTCTTAGAATGTATGCTTGTCACCCTGCACCTGTAGATATATATATATATGTATAGCGAGAGTGAGAGAGAGTATATATAATATATATATATATGTATATACCTCGACTTTTCAACCGCCTCTAGGAGTCTGACTTCTGGACCTTGCCCCGCATTTTGGACGAGATGGCCCAAACACCAGATATCTACTTCAATGATTTGTGGACGGATGCTCAGATGGGTGATGTTTTGGCTTACGTGCTTAACAAGAGTGAGCGCTGGTCTCCTGAAGCGGTGCAATGCATTAGCCAAGTTCCATGGCAAAGGGTTGCAGTGGACAGTACGTTCCACTTTGATTCATGTTCAGCTTAGTGGCGGATTTGAACTGACTTTCCGCAGTTTTGCGCTATTTTGAGGGCGCACCTGGACACCCGTACAGTGGCGTATATCGGCAAGTAGTGGCGTAAAAACCCGTACGATTTGTACACATGCTTTTTTTACAAACTGCGATCGCTTTTGTGCACCTCTTTGCGCACTTGGCGCGTGCTTGAGTGGCAACTTTTTGCGCAGTTTGCGCAACACCTCAGCCTCTCAAAGTCATTGGGAGCATCAGCTTCAGACTTTGGGCACAATGCATTCAGCTCAGAGAATGCACACTTTGCATATTCTTTCCTTGGCAGGGTCGGCCTGTTTTCCCGTGGCTATATAAACCACCATCGACTCCAAGCAGCCAGGAGCTGGCATACGCATCAAGAAAGGAGACAAGAAGGCAAGCACAGAGAGAGAGGAAAATCATCGTGACAGCCACCAAGTTCCGGGGAGACAAGCAGGGAGACAAGAAGGAAAACAAGACAGGAGACAAGCAGGGAGAGAAGAAGGGAGCAGCAGGGAGCAAGTTGTGGGGGGACAAGCAAGTTGGCAGCTGATTCAGGAGCAAAAGCACAAAGAAGATCTGCTGTTGGAGCAGGCGGTCCTTTGGCTCGTACCCCTGGGATGTGAGCCTTTGCTCTTCCCACAAGAAGACACAAACAATTTTGGCCAAATTGAGTGCCCATGGATCACACAATTGCAAACGTCATGCACCATTGGCTCATGGACATCTACAAGGCACAAAGACCAACCAAAAACTTCACCTTAACACCTGGTTCTTACGTGTAACGTTTTGAGGGGTATGACTCGGGGGTATGATTCGGGGGTATGATTCGAGGTATGATTCGAGGGTATGAACCCAGGTCAGAGCGCGTACCCTAATCGAACCCGGCCTTTACCCTTACCGTAAGAACCCCTAAGTGTGGACACACTGTTTGGGGAAAACCATTCAAAAAACACTTACCCCCCAAACATCTCTATAATATACTAGAAAGTCGCTTGCGCATGACCTTGGGCTGGCCTGGCGCAAGCCTGTCGCGCTGCAGGCATTCAGCTAATCAATTTGTATGCGAACTCTTACTAGCTGTATCTAGCTGCTCTGATGTGGCCAAATCCACCCACACTGAACTGGACAAGGAGCTGTAGCTGGCTGCCTGTCTCGCAAGAGCCAACTCATTTGTGACGAACGAAAAAGAATTCATTTTCTGGTGGCTTGTTGACTGCGCCGCGCTCAAAATGCCCTCTTTGGATCGGACAAAAGCGATAAAGGAATCCATAGGTGCAGACATTGCATTCCTCAAGCGCGCGAATCTGCTTCTATTCTATTAGCGTCGATTAAGCGTGGAGTATCGTGGATAACAGCGGCCAATGCCAATTTTGAAAAAGTAAGATAACCAAGAACCCAGACCTTGGTAGAGACTCCACTGTGGGACTCCCTTTCATAAAAGAAAACCTATGAAAACATGTCTGAAATCTGCCTGGAGTCATGGCGTCCAAGCATGATTTGGCTCCAATGGCTGCTTTCATGACATCCTGGCATGTGCGAGGCTGGTTTGGCGTAGATGGCATAGCAGCTGCTGAATCGTCTCCGGAGCCCCTGCATAATCCTTCAGGAGGGAAGTCCTCGCCGCGCACGTTTTTCTCCGAAAACGTGGACACGAAGTCCCCGCCAATCATTGGCGCTGTGAGCTAGAGACAAAAAGGGAGAAACAAAAGATAAAAAGAGAGTCATAGGAATTCATTCAATCCAGGTACGCTTCAAAAAGGGAACCATGTAATTAGGAGATTCGTTGAAGCTCGCACTTTACACATGGTTTGGCATCATTACCTCCCAATGTTTCCCACCATTTTAAGGCCCTAAGCAGTCGAAAAAGAAACTGACCCTGACCCACGTCCCCCCCCTGTTAAAGGGGGGTGATGAATGATTGCACCTCGTGTATTTTGTCCTTGTTGGGTTTCCAAAACGTTTATATACAGCCAAGATGTGATCATCGTCCTCCCTCCTACATCCAGTTTGATCTCATTTGAGGTTTTCAGGACTGATTCAGGACCAGGTTTTGTATGGCTTTACACGGTTTTATTTTGTCCTATATACTGGAACTATATAGCGCATATAGTTTGCTTGGCATGTTTGGTCTTCAGACATTCCATGGTCCTCCGAGTCAATCGTGCTCTCCTTGTGTTCTCCGGCCCATGATGATTCCACTCTAGGGCTCCTGGCCCACATCCCCAGGTTCGGTGGTTGGGGTGGGTGCAGGAGGGGTCTAACCACCTGACAATATGGTTGGTGCCCTAGGGCCAGGGAGAATCGGGCCTATGCCACGGCGAACGGAGCCTCCGTTCGGCCAGGCGGTGCAGGTGTGGAGGTGCCCGTGCAGGCGTGGTGGTCGTTTCGCCGAAGTCAGGAAACCCTAAGTTTTTCCGAGGCGGGTTGTTGGAGGGCAGCGGATGTGCCACTGACCACTGGTGGTGCTTGGTCTATCCGAGCCACGGAGAGGATTTCGTCCCGTTTCGAGGACCGGCGCATCGCTGAGCTGAAGGGATTCGGCCGTGGCTGAGCTGCTGAGCTGCCCAGAAACAAGAAGTCCGCCGAGTTTGCATGTTTGACCAGCTCCTTCCAAGGAGTCTGCAATACGATACATTCCCAGACCATCCATGTGTTGCGATATTTACCTACTTTGGGGTGGTTGAAATAAGAGGTCAATGGGTCAATGTAGGCATATATTCCTTACGTGGGGTGTTTGGGATACATTGCCTGTGGATCTCCACGTTCATACCCTTTTGATGGTGCTTCGGTGCTTCCATGTTTGAGAGTTTGAGATATTTTGAGCCTCTCAGTACCTGTTTCGCCCTGCTTCCAGGGTGTTGTGGTGCCGAGCGTGGTCAAGAAGTCACCCACTCAGGCGAGCAGCGCAGCCAGGGAGGACCCAAATCCATCCTGACTGGATCGAATCCAACAATGGGATCAGGGCCCCCTTTGTGGAAGGATCAGCAAGGACCCAAACATACACCAAAGCACCCATCCTCTCAAAACACTCTTTTGAGGCCATTTCCAGCACACACACACAATCACACACGCACATGCACCTTTTGTTCATAGGAAGGTGGAAGAAACATTAAGAAACCAAATTTGGGTGGCTGAAGATTTTTCTAGAATGATTTGAGAGGTTTGGCTTATGTGTTTGTTTTGAAAGCACCTGACTACGATTGATTGGAGCAAACGACTCAATCGACTGAGACTTGATGCAAGATGTGCCACGTTTCAGAATGCACCAGACGGATCCAGACGGTTTGGTGAGTGCCCGTGTGAGACCTACCTGTTCAACCTCTACCAGCGTGCGGCGGAGAAGAATGAGACTCAGGCAGGAAACATTTGGAATTCTTTGCGATTTCCCACATTTCCCCACCTCACCTCTCAGTCCGCTTTTGAACATTTTGAGCTTTGTTTCTTCGGTCGACTGGGACCGACTGTTTGACTTGTCTTTTTCTTCGAAGGGAACAGGCGGATGAAGAGCGCCGCCAGAGTGTTTGACCAACCCCTGAACTCAAGAGGTGTTACTCGCCCTGGAAATCACATGGAAATGGACACCCCCTTGCTTGAGGAAAATTGTGTTTCAAGGGGCCATGTTAGTTGGGAGTAGGGACTGGGGAGATCGATTCATCCCAGAAGAACGAGCTCTTTATAGATTAATAGGCACTTCCACAGGAGTTAAGGAAATTGGAAAGGAAAGGCATGGAGAGACTATAGATCTATATAGCATTATATAACTAGCTGAGATCCACGGTGAAGTGTAGGCTCGTGTTTGGGATATGTTTGTGCTCTTTTTCTGTGGTACCCCACCGCCAAAACTCGCCAAAGCCACGAAAAAACTCACATGCACTCCTTAAAGTACCCACCCATACCCACCCATACCCACCCACCTCACACTCCTGCAGGTTTCCACCCCGTCACCTCGTCGCTCCAAAGGACAGGTCAAGGCCGGACAGCTCGCCTCAGGTGGCCCAGGCGTTGCTTCAGCAGGTCTATGCCAAAGCCTTGGCAAACGTCCAGTGAGGCCCTGCGCGTATGGAGGGGGCGCGTACGGGGGCGGGAGAGGTGGGTACGGTTGGGTACGGGGTGGTTGAAAAAGAAGACGCGGATGAATCGATGAAAGTAGTATGACCAGTTCGTGCAAAGAGTGACCCGTTGGACGAGCTTTCTGGGCGTCTGGGCTTCATGTTGTCATGACGCCTGGGTTTGGAGAGGCTTTCAGGAGAGATTTGCGCCGCGAAACTCGGGGCTTAGAAGAAGTGACACATGTGGTGGAGCCGACCGACTGCTGTGTTTGGGAAAGACATGACCATCCGAGCTCGTGGTGTTGCGGTGGAGCCCAAACAAGCCCTCCAGCAGTTCCAAGATAATTCGATTGAGTTGCTAGGGCTCCAACCATCCCCAGAAGGTGGGACTGAGGTGGGTGCCAGGGGGGGTCTAACCACCTTCTGAGGATCTGGTTGGAGCCCTAGGGAATATTCAACCTGTCTTCGGATCAACACCTTGGTTGAAGTCATGGTGGGTGAGTCTATCATTGCAGATCATCGTCTTCTCCCGTATAAATTTCCAGCAGTTCCATGATTCCATGGATTGAGGCCGTACTTGGAGGAGAGGGGTGCCCAGAGCATCCACTCACTGTATGGGACTCAAAACCATTTCGAGATGGAACTGCTGGTTGCTGTTGGTTGAGTATTTACAAGAGTGCTTAGTTCTACAGGGGCCCAGGGGTTAAGATGTGCATTTCAAGTTGTTTCTTTCAGAATCAACTCCATTCGAGGATTGACAAACAGAATTCCCTGGTTGCCAAGAGATTCCTTTTTATAGGATCCATGTAATGTTGCCTACCCAAGGTGGTTCACTCCTTGTTCATGCAAAGCGGAACATGGCTGCAGGCCGGCGACTGATCTGGCACATGATGTGCTGATGAATTGGGGTTGGCCGATGAATGGGTCGAGGACGGCAGACCCAAGCTTTGAGCAGGGTGCCATCCAATGGAGTTGTCCAAAGCCACAAGAGCCTCGATACTTTTGCGACCCGAAGGCCTGGCCGAACCCTGTTCAGAATCCCAGGCTTCCGGCCCTTGATCCCCGCGGTGACCCAGAAAATGTTTGCCACGTGTGACAGATCATGCGACGAATGCGGAGTGGCAAATGTGGGGTTGTTGTTCAGTGGAATATGGTTCTGCCCGGTTTGGCCGCTTGAACGTTCCCTGTTCCACCACAAGCATCCTGGAGCCCCCTTTAGGGCTCCCTTTCTCATCACCCCTCAGAGCGGGCACCGTGCTGATGGAGCGGCCGCGTCTTCCGCCGCACGCATGTTTCGAACGTCACTGCTAGGTGAATTGGCTGAGGATGATGCTTTGTGAAGCATTGAGACTTCCACGGAGCATAGTAAGTAATATATATATACACCGTAGTAAGGAAGGCAACTGATTTTTTCTTTAGTAATGTTCAATGTTCACGCGTGTTTTGGTTCCTCATGCAGGCATGGAAGTGTTAGAGTATAAGCGACGACAGACACGGAAGACTCTTTGGAGCTCAACGACGACAGTGGCGCCCCGCTTAGGAACCACTGTTGGCGCCACGCTTGACATGTTTGTTTGTTGGTTAAGTTGGCAGTAAAAAGGATGCTATTTCCAGTAATATGCCAGAATCGAAGATCTTGGTTACCAACTTTTCTGAGGTTTGTACACATGGATGACAAGTGTGTTTTTCCAAGTTCTTGTACCAAAACTTCGGAAAGTGACGCAACACGGCCGAGCTCTTTTGATGCGCCAACACCTAGCGGCTCCTCTCGCTGACTGCGCCGCCAGCCGCTGTGTGGTTAGCGCCAAAGTTCAGCATTCAGAGCTTGGAAACCAAGACTCACTGGCTGCAGTCCCTTTTGGCATGAAGGCCCTCGCACACGCCAGTCATCATGCTTAAAACGGGGATTTGACAATCTAGTTTGTCAGTTGGTTTGAAGTAGCTTTTTCAATGCTTTTAATCAAGGTCTACACCAGCCATGTCGTATGTACGAAGCAAGCATGTCATACCATTTTTCAACAACAAATTTAGCACTCCATCAGACGATCTTCGACGTACTATTGAACAGAGTTTTCTGTATTTTAGACGGTGCTGGAGGTTGTATCATAGCATTCCTTCAGACACTACGGCTCCAACTGCATCCCCTACGGCTCCAACTATATCCCTTTTTGAAGGCATTTTCTGAGAAAGGTTGTTGGATCCCATGGTATTCATGCCTTTACCGTTCAGGTGGAATGGACGAAGCTGTCGAGAAACCACGGTCCTGGGTGCGGGGTGAGTATCTCGGTGCTGGATGGGCTGAGTAGACCAGATGTTCCATCTATTCTTCATGTGCCACGGAAGAACAAGAGAAATAATTACTCACTCTAACTCGCTGACCGGGGTCCGTTTTCATGTGCCGCATCACCATCTTTTCGATACATCCGGGTAGCTGGTCACCTGATGAATTGGGATCTTTTGGTGCAACGGACAGCGCCTCGGTGCAACTGGCAGCTCGGTTCGAGTGATGGAAGAGCTGAGAAGGCCGAAGAAAGGAGTGCAGCTGGCAGCTCGTTTGCTGAAGACGAGAGTCACGGCCACAGCTGTTGACCTACCACAGGAGGTCTTGTGAAGACATGTTCACTACTGGACCAATGGATACATACTCTATCACAGAAAGGCTGTCCTCACTTTCCTGGGCTCAGGGGCACTGCCACAGGTCCTTCTTCAAACGCCGTTTTATTCAGGGATGTTCACCATTCTTAATTTCGTTATGTCGTAGTTGTGTGGATCTCATTTTTGAGGCTTCGTTGTGGAGCGAGATGTCGCCGGCGATGTGTCAATCTTTGGCAAGGAGAGTGGGGAGTGGCATGTTGTGCCCCCTTATTTATGGCACCATAAATTAGGAACTTATTGATGTCTTTCTGTCAAAGAAACTCGACATAGGCTTTTGCCGCCTACACATTTGTTTTTGCATGCGGCCCACTCGGGGTTATTGTATATTTATAGTTCACAATTTAGGTTTGTCCTATTGCCTGTAACAGTCGGAAAACAATTATCACTATTTGTAAGAAAGGTCAGCAACCTAACCATCATCATCCACTGGGCCCTGGTAATGAGATAGACTCGCCCCCAAATATGTCCCAAACAATCCCAAACATGTACATGTAAAATATTTAGAATATAGGTCCTTTAGTTAGAAAGATAAGAACTCGTGTGTCCACGTTTGAACTCCCGACCCTTCATCCCGAGAGCTTACATGTGGACTTCGGCGACCTCTGTGGACTGAACGCACTTGATGGCTGGGCGTCCAGCAGAAACTGAGCCGATTTCAAGAGGAAAAGGCTGCACACCGCATTGTGGGGCGCATTAGGTTCCTAACGGTTCCTACGCATTAGGTGCGCCAAGCAAAGTGGGAAGAAACAGTGAAGAACTTTCCCAATTTGTTCTAGTCTATTCCTTACTTCATGAGGTAGGGTGCGGGGTACTCACATTATTCTATGTACCCACACCTTGTACAAGGTAGAGGTCGCAGACTTGGAGCACTGCCTACATCCATCCAGTCCATATTCTCCATCGCATGTGACCGGTTTCTGATGACCTCGGCGTTGGCCTCATATCTCACCCAACGGGGGGTAAGGTACAAAGCGGCCAATCCGATCCGAAGAGCCAGGTGTACATGACGCAGTGTGCGGCCGGTGATGAGGCATACATTATATACCTGGGTCCTCAAAGACCCTCCGTTTTAGGTACTACCCAGATTTTGATTCAGAAATTGGTCTTTTCACAGAATTACGTACCTTTCTATATTTTACGTCCTTTTATGCATTTCACATGTTTTGGTGTTTTCTCAGGGATGTGAAAGAAACAATGCTTCTGAATCCAAATCCAGCCATCCACCCCCACCCAAAGCCAAAGCAGCCCATGCTGCCGTGACGGCTCCTGTTTTAGCAGAAGCGACCAGAGATCCTGCGAATCGGTCAGCGCCTTAGTGCCCTTTGAGAGCAGGCCTTTCACTCTGGATATGCTGAAAGCATGTGTATTCCTTGGTTGTTTTTTATCCATGTGCCTGTAGACTATGGAAAATAGCGGTTGCTTCAAACAAGTCCTCGCATATCCGTTTTGGTGTCCTCTAAAGCGAGCATGGAACATACAAGAGATCTATCAACAACATGCCGAATCATTTGTCTGGCGGACACACGCCTTGATAGGCGTGATGGACGACCGATGTAGTCCTCTTGCATTTGCACTGAAAACGCTAGAGGGTTTTCAATCCAAACATTTTTCTCTGCTTGGGCTTGAAGTTCCCAAATCACATGGTGGAGGGAATGGGTTTTCGGAATCAGGCTGAAGCGGCACTTCCCTTCTCGCAAACAGATTTTGGCGCAAGTACCATAAGATTGCAAAAAGTAGAGAAGCCACATCGCTAGCTTGTGACCACACGAAGCTCTGATCCAATACCCTGACCGGTACATGAAGCTGATGGCGGTGTTCATGAAGTAGGTCCCTCTTTCCTGACAGCAAAAAATTAGCAAAGCATTCGATGATGTTCAGTTTCTAAAGAACACACAACAAAAAGGAAGGACTTCCACAACTCTATAGGACAAAAAGTAAGCTTGGCATTCACTGAGGGGCAATGCGACAAAGTACCTCATCCTGCGTTTTGCCCACAACAAATCTTGAACACAAATTCTCCAAATATTTCATCAGGTGTGTTGCCATCGAACCCTTGCTCCATGTTGCTATTGGCCAGGCTGAACTCGCAGGAAAGGAGAGTGAACGCCGGGAGATCTCCCTAGAATGAGGTGAAATTCTGTTCTGCTTGCAAAAACTAGCAAAGTCTTGGGCCATCCAGGCCAGCTTGCTATCCACAGACCCCCCGTCAAGACTTGGGAAATCGTCCAGTCTTTCAATCAACGAGATGAACGAAGAAGCAATCCAATGTTTTGCTATGCCCAAATGAAAAGTGTGCCAGATGTCTATTTTGAAGAACGCGGGCAAAGAACCAGGTTGCACTAGCACTCCTTCCAAAATGGGTGGCAACTGACCCCAGGGGATATCATATAGCGTAGCGGCCCATTTGGGGCTCAGGGAAAAATCCTCGAAAGGATACGGAGTTGGAGGCTTCTCTGAACCCGCTTTGCACAAATGGCATATGCCATCACAAGGCTTGCGGGATGTCGCAGCCCTCGCAACATGCCAAAATGAGCGGCCTGAGTTCGACAGTTTGGTGAGCGCAGGGAGATCACCTTTCGTCGATATGTGGATCAGCCAGACTCTGTACCCATCATCACCCACAATTCCTTCTTCTGCAAGTTGCTGAAAGTCCCTTGCAAAGTGTTGAATCAACGTTTTCAAAGCATCAGGGTTATCATCAACCATTTCTCTCAGAATGGCAAAGCACAAAAATTGTGTTCCCCATGATTGTCCAAGAAAATTGAGGCCAAATTGTCGTCGATGAAGCGGTGCAAGATGCTTTTGCTTCTGCACATACAACTGCGTGCCCCGCCCCAAAGCTCCGTGGAAACTCATGACGAACAGCGGTAGGTGCTTCGTCGATCTGCCTTCGTCGCTATGCGACAGAATTGGAACGCAGCGCTGAAGCTGCACAGTCCCCTCCAGCGCTAGCCGGAAGATCGGATGGTTTGGAAAGAGGACCTGGTACCGTTTCCAATGTTCCCTCAAAGTTTCCTCCATTTGTGCACGATCTGCCACCCCCACTAACTGCCTCGGCAAAATGCCTTTGTTGAGTAAGTACGTCGCCCATGCACTAGGACGAACGAAAGGGCAGGCCTTCAATTGACCAGGTCCAATGTTCAAAGTCTCAACTGGAATGGGCACACTAAAACCATATTTGGTCAACACCTCATGGCATGCCGTCTCAGCATCTTCAGGCCGGATGCGTGCAAACTCTTTCAACGCAGGGCTTGCGTGTGGATTGCTTTCCACCTGCGCCTTCGCCATCTCAACAACATGGGAGCATGGGACCTTGGCCGCGCGCCAGCAGAAACAAGAAACATGCAAACTCCAATGGCAACCCAATGGCAAAGAACATGCACGCACACAGACAGACACCACTTTTTACCCACTTTGTCTCCGGCATCCTAGGGGTCACGTGTTATCCTACCCACCGTGGCTGGTCAGCGCGACCAGCAACAACATAGCAGAAATATGGAGGGGGAAACCGATGCATCGATCCATCCCCTCCTGATTCAGCACGGTTTCTGCAACCCACATGCTGGTGGAATTCGCTAATTAAGGCTGCCTCCAGCATGTGTGTTAGGTTCAAAGACTCATGCTTTGAAACCACCCACATAGTAGTGAAGCCTTCTGCAAGGTAGTTGGCAAATCGAACAGGTGGATTGCTGGTCACACCAACTTTGAAGATGCAAATACGGATCCCTATTTTTTCTCTGAGGGCTGTTACTTGTTTTTTTGCATGAGAAAGAATCCTCCCAGCCATGGGCAAATGTTTCTTGTCACACGGCATGCATTTGTTAAACAATCCATTCGAGCTTGCTTTGCCCCAATCAAAGCTATCATAGCTGAACGCCTCCCCAAGACTCTGGAATAGTTGAGGGAGATCATGCTTGTCCTTGGTCACCCATTTCAATAGATGCGAAACACACATTGGTTGGACATACAGCTTGGACCAAGGTTCACCTGCGATGGGCACCTGGCAAGATCTTGGAGCAGGAGGGTTGGCGCATTCTAGACCGCGATCAAAGTAGTCTTGGTACAGGTTCTCGTCCTCCCAAGTCATTGCAACCTTCCTTGGTTTCCAAACGGTTCAAGGTATATACATCGACAGTAAAGCTTCTTTGCCATTCCTCACAAACTGCTTTCAAACAAGACTCGGGCATTTGACTTTTGGGTGTGGCAGGTTCACGTCAAAGTTGCCAGCAGTGCGTTTTTTGCCACTAACGGGGCACACATAGGTCAGGAGATCTAAGAGGAAGTCATCCTCTTCTTCCAGTGCCATGGCTCATCAGAATATCCAACTTTGTGTGCTTGTGGTTTCCTTTTAGATATAGAAAATATGCCAGACGCTACTAATGCATGCACATGAAATATGCAGCTTGAGAGCTTCACCACTGCGATCTAGAGGTGAGGTTTGCATGAACGAATGCACCTCTGATAGATGGGGTTCCCGGCCCCATTTCCGATGAAGCGTGCGCAGTTCCGCAGGACATTGCAGGTCTTCTTGTCATCTTTCGTGCGGTCACCTGGCAAAGGTTCAACGTCAATTGATCAGGGCCGGTTGTTTCACTGGGTTTTATGGGAGTGGGGTTTTGGTACAGGGACGGACTTGGGAACACATGAAAGGTCGAGATGATTGGCCATGTTACAGTGGCAAGCTCATTGACCTTTATCCCTCGATTGCATCGACCAGCATCACGTGCGCAGCACATGCTAAGCCTTTACGATGACTCCCACAGGCACGTGGTAGTCCACGAGCCAGACTGAATTTGCTAAACTTGGGTTTTTGGCGTTTTTGCCATTCAACCGCAACAACCCCGAAAACTATAGAACATGAGCGGCCAGCAAAATGCTTGACCACACATCGTAGGTGGCTCACAGCTCACGAGCCCGAATCTTCCTTCTTGAAGGCTTTCAGGATGTTCCTAATGGAAGATCAGGTGTTAGGAGGGACCAAATGGTGGAGGGCAGGGATTGAAGAAGGCATTCCGCGTCATGCTTGCAAGGCTCTTTCCATTGGCCTCTGCAGTGGTCACCTTGGAGCACCTCGTTCTTGAATCCAGGCAGGGTGAGGGACACATGCTGGGCGCATGCATGTTAATGTATGCTTGCTAGCAGGGCACTCTTTGGTAGAGGCTTTGATTTGCTTGTCAACTTTTGCCATAAGCCTCAAAACTAGAGCTGGCCACAGAAGCTATATATTTTCCGTATGGAGATATACAAAACAGCATCACCTTTCAGCATCTAACAGCATGCAAGTAAGGTTTTGGCTCATCCAAGGTATCCTTAGGAAGGTCCTTCTTTTTGAGCTGGCTGCATTCCGCCCTCGTGCTCTCAGAGTCCTCGTACTGCTTGTTCAGGATGCCCACTGCGTCCTCCAAAGCGGCGAGAGACCTCGATCAATGGGCCGGGCTGCCCGAACACAGACTGAAGTGGTTGCTTTGCACGTTTGCAGGTGTTGGTACATGCGTGAGATTTGAGAGTCTGACTTCCTGAGACGATCTTTCCCTGAAAAGTCAGGTTTCTTTGCCAAACCAGACTCCAGGTCAGAAATCAACTCTTCAAGCTTACCGGCTCTGGCAAGAAGAGCGTCGGAAAACTTCTTCAGTTTCTGCAGCTCCTGAGGGTTGACGTAGTCGACCCTCCACCCAAGACTAGGCAAAAAGCCAAACAAGAGACAATGCATGAAGGACTCCCCATAATACATATGAACCGGGATTTTTGGCATACAAAAGAATCTGATTCACTGAGTGAATCATGGTTGCTTCAAACCCTTTACAAATTAGTCCTCTGCACCCCCATTGGCTTGTAGTGCCTTCTTTTCTTTGTCATCCTCCTTCTCACTCTCAGTCTCTGCGATCTGTGGCCGAGACTTTGTTTCGCGACCCTTGCCAAGGCGCCCGAACTTGACCTTCTTGTTGTCAGCCTAGGCCGGGAGTGGCCGGGTCAGGAGGTCAGGAAAATGGTAAAAGACACTGGGACTCTAGCCGTTTGTGTCTCTTCACGCTCAATCTCTCGGTGTTCATCACCACTTGCATCTTCATCTTCGTACTCAACGTAGTATTTGCGCAGCTTTGGGTTATACTTGTCTTTCCTCAGTTATATTTATACCGAGGCCCAGAACAGAAGCTTTTAAACATGAAAACAGGGATGCTTGAAACTTGTATCAGTCTACCCCCTTGACCTAGAATTGTTGGAATGTCTAGACTTATGTTGCGGAAAGGTTTCTTCCACAGGTGTTCACGGCCTGGCTCCTCACAGTACTTGACAACATCCTTGATGTATGACCTCAATATTAGAAGGTCCCACAGACTTTAGGAAAAGGGGTTTGAGCATACAACAACAGTCAACCCAATAGCTGTAGAGTGGCGCGCTCCAACCCAATTTGGTCTTCATACCTTCTTTTGTATACCACCCACGTTTCTTAATCGAACTCCGCTGCGAGATCTTCTCTTTGATCTTGCTGACCGTCCGAAGAAAGGAATCCTAGCATGCGCATTCCCACATTTTGGGGGGATACCCCACAGCAACGCTTTGGAGGTGCACATGTATCCATGAATTTTTAAGGTCAAGCGGTGGTCATCCTAGAGAAACATTATAAAAACAACACAAAAACAACTGTCCTTGTCAAATCCGCTTGTTCGGAGCATTTCCAAAAGCTCGTCACGACCCGCACCCCCGGCTTTCCACTGCTCATGGATCGCATCAGGGACGTGGCAGCGTCCGTGGGCACGTTTCTGACAAAGTCTGCGTAGCCTAGCCTCCTGGGCGGCCTCCGACATTTTGTCATCATCCTGTTTTTCAATCCTGCCACCTCTAGAAACCTTTGCCTTTGCCTTTGCTTTACCTTTTGGTTGCGCTTTCTTTCGTTTCTTTCCATCCTGCTCCTCATCCTCCGCATCCTCCTCCTCCTCCTCACTTGCATCCTTGTTTGGCTCCTCACCGTTGGCACTGTCATCATCAGACTCACCAGACCCATGTGCAGTACCATCATCATCATCGCTATCAAATAAACTACCAAAGAGCTCTTCCTCGTCGGCACTGTTGTCATCATCACCATCATCATTGTCATCGCTGTGCTCAGATGTTTGCTTTGGCTGTTTGGCTTTCTTGTTTGAATCCTTGGCTTCTGCTTGCTTGGCTTTCTGTTTGGGCTGGGTTGCCTTGGATGCACTGGACTTCGGGGTTGGCGCCTTGAGCTTTGGAGGCGGTGTTTGCAGTTCATTGGCACTCTTGTTTGCTTTCAACTTGTCAAGCTCCTTCCTCATGGCTTCATTTTCCTGGCTGGAAATGCAAAGTTACTGTCATCCAAACAACTGTGTAGGCATTTAAACAAGTAAAGCAGCTAGCAAGACATGCTTGGCAGGCCTTTTTCAAGGCATCAACGTCTGCGGATTTCCCACGAACCCTTTTGCTAGGTTGCTCAACAGGCGGTTCAGTGGCTCGCTTTTCAGCCTTTTCAGGGGCAGACTTCGCTTTTGGGCGTGCTTTGGGTTTGCTTTTTGCGGCTGCCTTTGGTTCCTTTTTTGCCTTTGCTGTGTCCTTTTCTGCATTTGTTTGTGTGTTGTCCTCGTGGGTGTCGCTCTCTTTTGGCTGAGGCTTGGCTTTGGCAGCTGTTGCTCTCTTTTTTTTTGCTTCCCTCAACTCCTCTTCTGTTGCCTTGGATGTGAATAGCTTTCACACAATCGCGATATTTTGTGCAACAACAATGTGTGCATGGTGTGCAGCTTGAGTTGCAGGCACCGTGTCCTCAGTGTCATCAGCCTGAGTGTATGCACGCGCATCTAGTGAAACATGGCATGTGTGCACATCAAAAAACATGTGCACGACCAAGAAACATACTGGGCTTTCTTGGATGCAGCCTTTTTCTTCAAAGCCTCCAAAGCTTTGGTGGACTCCTGCAAACATTCTAAACATGCTGCATATCAACAACCCGTCAAAGTATACTAAGGGGGCATGTTGCCGAGTGTTCAGTGAGAAACCTATCCTCGATTTCTTTTTGTAGCTCATCTGGAACGGCTTCCTTCTTAACCTTCATGAGCTTAGAGTTCCCTTCTTTCAACTCACTGCAGCTCCAAGCGTTGCTTTTGAGCGTTCGGGCCGGCTTCATGTACCGGGCAGGTGGGCAAGAGAACTAGCTGATTGAGCCGGGTGCCTCAAAGGATGGGTGTGAGTTTAAACTCTAGAATTAAATCCTTTGACAATGGTCAATTTGCACCAGAGGGACCCCAAATTGGAGATATGCAGAAACAGTCCAGATTACGTGTTTTTTTACATATATTTTTACGCGTTTTTACGTCGTTTTTATGTGTTTTTACGCATCTGTTACGTGTCTCATTTTGACCCACATAATTTTTACATAACAAATACGTAAGAAATACGTATTTACGTGATAATTACGTGAAGCCGGTTGACCAAAATGATGAAGTCTATAAAAGTTGCTTGAGTGAGATGTATTTTTGTTTAATTTCCTCTAAAGGGCCATGGCTGAACTGGGAATCTACACCCTCAGTGCTGTGGACCAGGAGAGCAGCCCAAAGTTCTCCCACACCCCTTCAACTCAACCCTCGCACAACATATTGGCAACCTTTTCCAAGGCTCTTTCTGGCGTTGGTAGTCCACGCCATGCTTTGTGCAGAACGGGCGCTAAATTGTTATCAATTAAAGCTTTGCTGGAAAACAATCTTTCCAGTCTCCAAGATTCAGGGTTTCACAACCCCTCAAGTAGAAGATGACTTCCCGTATATTTCCATCTTCCCAAAGATCCACCCACGGCAAGTGGGCAAAAAAAGGTTTGACTGGTAGATCCAGCACATCCTGCGATATGGGCGGGAGCGGAGCACGAGTGGAGAGAAACCTGGAGTGCAGCCTCGTCACACGCACTCCAAACATGGGCGTATAGTTCCTAAGCTCGAGAACGAACAAATAGCATGCCATGTTGGGTCCGAGTGGAGAATCGGTGACTGTTTGATTTCTAGACAATTGAGGTAGGGGCCCTGTCGCTCGTAGATGTTTAGTTCCTTTGAACCTTTTCTTCCCACCAGATGAGTACGTCTCCGTTGGTTTTGCGTGGTTGTTCTTCTTGGCCAACTCCTTCTGAAGAACTCGGGATAGAGTGCCCATGTCGAAGTGTACAATTGCTGGGCTGTTTGCCCAGCAGATATGTCTTTTGGGGGTGGGTGCTCGGTAGTGAGCGGCCCACCACGCCGCCTGCCATACCTGCCAAGGATGACCATGAAGGGGACAACATAATGAACCAAAATAATGGTTGTTCATGAAAGATCTCAGAAGCATATGTTCCCATGCATTAGTCCACAAAATTGGTTTGGACTTTGGAGCCTTCGGGATGGATTTCCATAAAAGCCTGATCCGTGGATGCCAACTCACTAAGGAGCTTCTGGGTTGCTCGAGAATCCATACGCCGCCCATCGCAGTGATCAAATAGATCAAGAGGCAGGTCCTGGGTCCGGGCAGGCTTCTGACCAGACAAGGAGCCCTGGAAGGGAAGTGCTGGCATTGGGCAACATGCTTTGAAAGCATCAACACATCTAAACATTGGGAATTCTGCTTTCTGCCCACATGAAAATACAAACCCATGCATAAAGACTGATTGGCAGGGAAGGCGAGATCTTGAATCAATCCCTATTTTGCACCCCAAAGGTTTTTCAAATCGAAGGGTTCGAGAAGTAAGGGCATTTGACAACTGCACGCTGGGGTAGTGTGAGTTTCCCAGAGGATGGAAAGGTGTCCGCCCATGTGTGCCGGCATTCACAGTGACATAGCTGCTGCAAAGAAGACCAAGGAAGCTGACAAAGCCATCCATTTTGCAGTTGAGGATTGCCAAAGCGGCCAACCTGGGAGGGTCCAGCCATGCGTGGGACGGTCACGCATACGTACACATGAACAAGCGAAGCCGGTTGAGCAAAATGATGAAGACCTCCAACACCATGTTAAAGGCCTTTTGAGCTTTGTTGGTTTGTGATTTGCTGAACTTTTCCGTGATGAAGCAGCTAAGTGGCTAAGTAGCGCAAATACTCGGAATAGCATGGAATAGCTATTATCCAGCACGGAATATATAGTCTCTAGTATCTCAACTTAACCATATCCGATTTCGATATGTGATCAGGGGGCCATGCCCAATCTTTAGCCATATACCAAATGCTAAGGTCCTCAGAGACGTTCATCACCCCTCGAAGGGTGGCCTTTTTTGACCGCTTGGGTAAAGGTTTTGGCGCTAAAAAAGGCCACCCCAAAAAATTACATGTTCAGTGCTTTTAGTACTGTTGGCTTTTCTGGGTTCTTTAATGAAGTCCATTCTCCAGGAAAAGTTTGGAACCATGTGTACACTACATGGTAAGTATGGTTGATATGACTGAACCAAACTATTGAAACACCAGCCTTTTTTTCCGACTCCCAAGTCGTATCCCATCCCTTGTGACCCAGGCACGCGAATCCACTTGGTGTAAGTAAATTCATAACATCTTGTTTCATGGGCTTGGGATCCCCGTACAGCACGTCGAAAGAGGCCACGGTATGGCCATCAGCCTTCATGCACGTCGAGACCCAGGCCTTTCCTGCAAAGAACTCGATGAAGGTGTAGGTCTGCGAGGGCTTTGTTTAAAGGAGTGGAGACCAACCAGGAAGCGTTCAAGAAGGGGAACACACAGAGTTTAGATCGATTTGCAAAATCTGTTGATTCTTCACCCCCACCAAACATCTGGCGCTCAAGCAGTTTGGGATTCAAGTTACGCTTCCAGCACAAGAAGATTATATTTGTCGGTGTCAGGCAAAGCTCAAAAAAAGCACCTATATAGCAAACCATTCTTATTGATCACCTAGCCATGCTTCGGAACAGAACCTGCCTCCGTAAAGATGCGGACATCATCCAAGCAAGCGAGTAGGATGACAATCCCAAGCAACACCTATGCAGGGAGGTTGTTCGTGGTGCTTGGAAAGGGTGTAGTGGAGAAACACTCTAGAGCCACAAATGCATAGCGTACAACGCCAAGCTGGCCTTAGGAGCGTCAAGGGCATCCAGTCTCTTTAGGACCAAGTTCAACTTGGCTTCATCGCACGGCATGGCTTCAGCCACTTTGGCCAATCTAGTCAAAACCTTGATGTTTTCTATCGGTTCAGGAGACAGTAGCGGGCAAAGTTTTTTGGCAAGAAGCACAGTGGCTGTCAAGCTTCATTCCTTCATTCCGTTTCATTTCAAAATCCTTATTTCGATTGCATGGGCCCATCAATTCTTACTAACACTTGTGAGGGCCTCCCAGAGACTTGCACAAATAAAATGAGCTGGGGTGACGGTCACGCTTCAAGAAATTTCTGGCAGGAAGAAGTCGGCGAGACCACCCATCTCCTCGAACCATGGCCGCAAGTCAGGCCTCAGACGTGAGCGGGTGTCGACGGGGTGTGACTGAAGATCCCATGTGGGGAAGGCTGAGCAGTGGAAGATAAGAACCTCACACTTGAGAAAAGCTGGTTTTGCAGTTGCCACGTCAACTGTTCATGTGGCACGTAGGTTGCCACTGAAAGATCATGAAAGATCCTTTAGCTAGGGATTTCTGGCATTGTGAGATTCCTACACGCCTGGAAAGCCCAAGCGGTCAAGGTGAGACCGCCTGACTACCAGGAGTTTCCCCTGGAATCTAAAGCCCTCAACCAAAATATTGCACGCAGCGACCCAGTCACCAATACCAAAGATTTTTTTGAACATACTAAAGAAATAGGTTGTTCTTGAACCAGCTCCCTAACTCGATCAGTCTATGGTGATCTATGGATCGCTGCCAGCCGAACTTTCAACCTACGGAGTATTTCCTAGGTAGGCATTGACTTGGCTCACATACTCATGGGCTGCCTTCGTTGCCTTGTCATAGACATTCTGACCTGTGATCTCCACCTTGGCTTTGTCCCAAGCTGTGCTGCAGAAGGTCCAAAAGTAATCCTCCAGGCGATCAGGCAAACAAGGCACAAGTTGAATATTGCAGTTGCCAAAAAATGATTTTCAGGACAGAAGGTGGTCAAACGCAAACTTATGCATATTTGACAGCCATATATCCTATGCACTAGACCTGGTATGCCCTGATCATGTCAGGGCATCTCCAGGCTCAATGCAAAGCAAGAAAACAATCAACATCCATCAAACAATGGCCCAAGCATGCAGAATGGATTAGACAGCGCATTGCCCAAGCAATTCGATAGGACATGTTGCTTATTGAAATCAGTGTCCTCGTGAGCAGTGTAGGGGCCATCCACATTGGGGCGAATGACTTTGTCAAATGCCTCCTTGATGCCATCCCACTTGGAAGCTCCAAATACTGAGTTTGGCCTGTACCTTTTTGCAAAGGTTTTGCTTCGCGACTTCTTCCCGGCAGTGGCATCAGGCTGAGCAGGAGCACTGGCGCCATCTTCCTTTTTCTTCTTGGCTGCCTTGCCACGGTAGAGAATTCCCTCCTCTGGGGGCTCAGCCCCAGATTTGCGTTTCTTCCCGCTTCCATCCTCACTTTTCCGGGCCCTTTTCTTTCCAACTTCAGCCGGGTCCGCTACCTCCGAACACTTCTCGCCCATCTTGGAATCCAATGGCTCCATTGGCTTTGGGGTAGAATTCTTGTCACCTTGGGGTTCCACAGGCAAGTCCTTGAGACCATCCGTGGTTTCAGGGGTCTCCTTCACACGCCTTCGCTTTGTCGGAGCCGGCTTCTTTGCTTCTTCTTCTTCAGGCAAATTGGCACTTGACTTGGCGCGTGCAAGCCGTGCCTTGGAAGATACATCCTTTCCATCAACATTTGCCTTGGCAGACCGAGCCTTGCTTGATGCTGGGTTTGAAGGCTGACCTGTAGGATCCACCTTCGAGCACCCCATCTGTGGGTCCACTGCAGGCTCATCCTTTTCAGGATCGGCTTCTAAGGGCCCACTCTTCTCAGCAACCGCCTCTGAGGGTGCTCCCTTCTCAACCGACGCCTGGACCTTCTCAGAAGTTGCCTTTGAAGGCGCACAATCTTCATGAATTGGCTCTGAAGGCACAGCCTTCCCAGACACCTCATCATTTGTCTCAGCTTCTCCGGCATCAGCTGTTGCGCCAACTGTTCCATCAGCTGTTGGTTCCGGTGAAGCTTTGGCTTTAGACTTGGCCTTCGGCTTTGACTGGGCCTTTGCTTTGGCCTTCCCCTTAGCCTTGGGTTGGCCCTTGGCTTTTGCCTTGGCCTTCGGGCGTGGGCCTTCCCCCTCCTCTTCTTCCGCCGCCTTCTCCTGCCTCATGCGGAATTGCTGGCGGCGCAAAGCCTGGGATGGAATACTGAGAAACAGGGTATGCAGGCCACAAGTGCCCTGTTTGGGGTGCACATGCCTTGACACTTGAACCAAAAACACCTAAGAAATATCTTAAGAAATAGAAGAAAGCAAGTTGTACCCCGTGTGCTGGTCGATGCAGTGATCAGACAAGAAGCTGGGTCCATGTCCTCTTGGATGATCTCGGCTGCTGGAGCTTCTTCAGCAAGACGGTCAAAAGCGGCTTCTTGAAGAGACTCAGAGAGCAACAGGGTGTCCATATTGTCCGCTCCATAGGGCAAAGACTCTTCCACACGGATGGTCTTGGAGATGCCACTAGTGGTCCGTGACAAGGCCTCCTGGGCCTGCCTCAGGAAGAGCACTATCAGAACATGAAGAGGTTCCCACTTTTGGGACCTCGCTCTGGAACAAATTCACAGGGGGTGCAGCAAACACTAACCAAGAACAGGTTGACAATTTAATCAAGATTCTTGGCAGTCCGCAGCTTCTTCATGCGAGCTAGATTGTCCTGGAGTTCCTTGATTTGCCCTTGCAAGTCCTGTGAGTCTGCATCCCCCACCAGGTCAGTGGAAGGACCTGCTGGAGGTTCATCACTCAACTCAGCTCCATCAAGGGGTTCGGGTTCAGGAGCTTGAGATTCAGCAAATGGCTCATCCATGGCAGGCGGCTCTTCAAGTTGATCATCTTCCTGGCTCCCCAAGTCAATCACCTCTGGACTCTCACCTGCCTTCTCAGCAGCTTCAGCTTCAGCGATCACTCCAGGTTCGTCAAAGTCATGGCTGAGCTCGGCTTCCACTGCCACTTCATCCTCAGCATCTTCCTCTTCCTGGGTCAATGCCAAGGGCTCACCAGGACCAGTGCCATCAGGTCGATTGGTATCATTGCCATCCTGGTCCTTGCAGAGTCAAGAGAGTCAAGAGAGTCAATTCAAACAGGCAATGAACTATTATGGACAAATGGCTTTGAACAACAACTGCCAAAGTTTTGCACTCATGAGCCGTATGGTTCAAAAACCCTCTTGCCCAATCCTCATCCTGGTCGCCTCCCCAGACTCCTGCGGGGAATGCAGCAGCAAGCAACAGCCTCAAAGAGGTGGAGCGTGGCAGCTGCCCACGCTGCAGCTTCCTCTTCACGAGCACTGCGTACTTTTTGCAAAGCCAGGCCTCCAACTTGAACCGCCGCTTGGTCGGTGTCAGATGGACAGCTTCATAGAACTTGTCCAGCCTTGGCGGTGAAAAGGTCCCCACATGCATGCGTTTGCATGACAGACTATACCTTGAGAGTCGAGAGCCATCGTGAGCCCTAGGCCTACAAACCCAATCAGCTACAACATAGCATGCAATCAAGCTGCGATTGCTCTAGCTGCGGAATGCTCGCCATGTCTAAACCACCAACCCCATCGGAGAGTCGCGTGATCAAAGGCAAAATGGTATCGTAGTTGGCCTCCAAGCCCTTGACTGTGCAGGGTGGCACGTCCTCCGCATCATCATCAGATTTGAAGAGCGAGCCAGTCTTGCGAGCCAAGTCTCGCAAAGCCTTGTTGTCTTCCCACTCATCCGCCAAAGTGGCAAGGTCAGGTAAAGCCATGTTGCGAAAACAAGTATACTTTCAGAGCCAAGAGTGCTAGTGATATAGCGCGATAAGTTCAACATGCTTGCATATGCATGCCTTCCTTCTCCAAACATGACATGCTGCTCTCCTGCAGTAAAGGGTGGCAAACACCTTGTTGCACTTGCGAATATAAAGAGGTCTAGTTGAAGGCAATCAAAAACATCTCAACGCAAAAAAATTGTTTGGGGGCAGTGCTACTGTAAGATTTGATTTCCATGAACGAGACCGCTACCAACTCATACCCCATCGAGCCACATGCTCCAAGCCATCCGGGCTGAGGATGTGGCATTGCTGATTGGCGGCGCTGCCAAAGAGCTCGAACATGTTTCGATGCAAAACGGGTTCTTGCAGAAAGTCGGCGGCGAACCAGGTGTCAGGTTCCTAGAACCTTAGGAACCCTTGAGGTAAACCACCAAAGGAGCTTTGAAGCAACACTCGGGGACCACTGGCAACCAAGGATTGCAAGTGATATTCCAGACTCCACAGGCACTTGTTGAGTTCTTGCCAGTGGTGCCGATTGGAAATTGCTAGTGTTGGTGGCCTCCCTTCTTGCTTTACATCCTTTGGAGCCAAGAGGGTCGTCATGGGTCGTCCATTTCACCTGCACAGCTATCTAAAGCAGGCATGCAGTTTCTGCAGATATTGAGATTCTTGTGGTTCTGCATTTTACGTCCCTTTCGGGAAAATCCAGGTTTTCAACTCAGAAACTGAGTTTGTTTGAAAGACCTTCCGTTTTGAAGGCACTCCAGGTTCCAGGTATATCATGTATATAAAGTATAGTATAGTAGTATAAAGTATATGTATAGGAATATCCGAAACCATCCACGTAATGGGATGATCGCCATGCCGAAACACTTGGTTTCTCGACTTTTTCACGCGAAGTGACAGTGTTGGAGCACTTCTCATGGCACCCTGGGCCGTGTTCCGCACGTGCGTTTCTTGCTGGCACTTCCGCACGTGCGGTGAGTATGAGGTCCAGTCTTACCTTCGTTGCTTCTGATTGGACCACCAAGGTACGATTCACTTTCACCCGTCCGCCCTCCAGGTACGCCTTGCTCATCACCTTCCAGCAAGCCTTCCCGTCGCCCACCAGACGACCGTCTTCGGGCCGGGTCAGACGACCGTCTTCGGCGTGACTCTTCTGGATCCGTTTGCCGGTGTTCGTTGGTCGAACGAACCATGAGACAGGACCCCTATGATTCAAAACCGATAGATCCTATTTTCCGAAGTACCACTGGAGGGTCCAGGTATGGTCCAGGTTTGTATGTTTGTCATGAACGTTCACCGATGTGGCCCAGAGAGGTTCACGCGGGCCACAGGATGGTGTCCAAATGCAATCTGGAGAATATAAGAGACATGTAGCATTTTAAAGGCTGATGAAGCCCTCATGTGTTGCTTCCCTGATTTAATGAGTTTAGTTTTGTTTCAGTTTCCATACCTGTTCTTTGTTGTCTTTTTTTGCCTGCCTGCAACAGTCCAAACGTATATGAATCGCTATACTTCAGCAGGGAGGCCGCTTATCGACTGGACTCCTGAGATTTGGGGATGTGCCCGTCCGACAGTGCCCAAGATAAAATGAATGCGTAATGTATTAAATGTATTTTGATAATTTTGAAAATATAATAAAATATATATATATATACGTATATGTTGGACGTGGGCACCGACCCCAAACCTTTGTGATATATAATTGTATATTGTATGATCAGTACATCCAAATCCTTGAAAGATCACACGTGATTCGGATCCTCCACTTGATCCTTCACATCCCTTTATACCTACTTTCGCATCCTCACTGCCGGACGGTTGGGAAGGGTCCGTTACTAACAGGCCGAACGGTTGGTGACCTGTTGGACCAGGAAAATGACCATGAGAGACCAAGATACATTTGGCATAGGCAATATGTCCAGGACCTTTGAAGTGACCGAACTTGAGATCTTAGGATGAAGTCACTTAGGCCTGTAAAAGGTCACTTGGAGACTCCAAAGAGGTCACTTTGAAGGTCCCGGTATGTGTATATATATATATATTATACACATACATGTGTTATTTGATGGGAATGGTCCACCATGTAGCGAACGACCTCGTTGGTAGGTCAACCATGGTATCCTGAGTATCCTGGTCACCCTCACCTTTGGCTGTGTCCGCAAGCCGCGGCACCATGGTATCCTGGTTGTTTTCGTGTTCACCTTTTGCTTTTGAATAGAAGGATAGATAGATCTGTTTAGATGTATCCCATGGTTTTGATGGTCCTGGTACCCATGGTATTGCTTCTAATCATTCCCCACCACGACATCGCCAGGTCCTCCCCACGATGGACCTTCGAGCCGCCCCTCGCGGCCACCAGACCCGCGGCGTTGGGGGCACCGAGACGGTGCAGCCGGGGCTTCGTGGCCGGGGACGTGACGATGCAGCTCCACCAAGAGCGGTGTGTTTTGTTTGGGGTCAGAAATTCGAATCCTCAAAGATCCTCAAATCATCAAAACAGACTTCAGGGACTTGTTTGGCGGATTTGCTGTGTTTTCTCAGGCTATATCATCAGTCCCTCCACCTGCATGCACTGGCTGGGTGACATTGGGTGTGTGGTTTTGCGCAGTCGCGATTTGCTGTCGAAACCGAAGCTCCACCAGTGATTGCGGCGAGAGGTTGTCTAGTTTTGCTGCCGCCGAGGGTTCCACCAGCAAGTGGATAGTAGTGGAAGGACCCCAAAAGACCCAGTGCAGGAGGGGATTTTGATGGCCCCAGTGATTTCCAAGGATCCATTTGGTGTTTTGTAAGAAATGAGGGGAGGGGCCCCAAGGAGCCTTTCACAGGTGCTTGGTTTATTCCCTCATTCCCTACTAAGATCTATACTAAGTATTAGTCAGATCTGGGGTTTCATTCATTCTCCTTCACCCCGGTCGCGTCACAGCGTCACCCCCTCGTGCTGAGCGCTCCGCATCATCCGAGCTGAGCTTTGTCCTTCACCCTTCCAAGCCGTGGCAGGTCGACCCCCCCGGCCGACACCATGGACGCAGGGTGTCCACGTCGGTTTCGCGGTCACGGGTCTCCCCACGCGACCGTGACCGTGGTGGACTCGCCAGGGTTCGTCCGGAGGTATGTTTCGACCATGGCCCTACACCGGCGGCACTGGTGGCCAAGGTCCTACAGCGCCTTTGTCACCCTTCCAGGTGAAGAAGTGGTCACCATCGTTGGGGTGCCCAGGAGGACCAGTGCGGGCGAGCGAGAAAGACCGATCTATAATCCATACAAATTACTACACCCAAACACTCCATGTATGCCACCCCATTGACCCCTCACACCACCCCAACTGATCGGCACATATGGCATATATGGAGTGTTTGGGATAGATGGGGCAAGGGATCATAGAATATTCCTGGCTCTATATCTCACCAAACATGACCTGTTCTGCTCTGTGCGGGTGCAGGGCTTGTGATTTGTAATCAGTTGGACTTGATTGTGATCAAACTGATTACAAATACGACTCGACTGATAATGATCAAACCAACTTGATGGATTATCCATCGACCATGGTTTGGTGATTCTGGACTGATCGATGACCTGGTGAGCCAGTGACCAGTCACCTGGAGATGCAATTCAGTTCGACCCTTCCACGTTCGGCAGAAAACAGCGACCAGACCGGTTTTCAAACAGAGCAATCGACCGCGTCTCGGGCGTGTGGGTTGCGGCCAGCCACAGACACCGAAGCACCATCAAGCTGTTCAGTTCACACCTCAGAATCCTGGAACAGTCATTTGACTCATCCGCCATACAGGTCAGTGACTGAAGTCGGTGAAATCATCATGGGCCAACGTGGAGAACGCATGGAGAACACAATTTTCGACTCGGATGACCCATGTTCCATCCACGTAACCGTCTCACCCTGGCCGAGGTCGGTGGGCCTTTATTTAAGATGCTTATCCGGATGCTTTAAAGGAGTGATCCACCAAGTGACGTGAAAGGAACAGATGAAACTGATGATTCTAAATGATTCTATAATGAATAAATACATGTATATATATATCTCCAGATATATATATATATCGATGTACATGTTGCTATTTTTATTTGACCATCATTGACCGAGAAACATCTTTTGCCTCATCCCCCTCAGGTGCGTGTGATTAGTGATATATATATATATATATAATGTTCAGTCAAGCTCCCCTCGAACAAAAAAAACAGTTCCGCAACAGATCCGAACGCGAAGAATTCCGAGGAAATCTGACATGATGATATGACATGACAAGTCTGATGGAACATTTGGACGCCCGCCGGCCTAGCTGCGTTTCCATTCTTTCGCAATGCAACTATATGAATTATCCACTGGGTTGCAGGTTTCAAAGTAGTCTTCCTTGCAGGTCGCCATCAGGTTCCATATGGGCCTCAAACACCGGGTGTAGATGAATTTTCCCTATGACGATGGCTGCGAAAGGAACAAGCACTGCTTGGCACTGCTTCCGAACTCCGCCAGGCCGAACTCCACGAGGTCGCGTTGGTCAAGGACGGGTCGTCGAGCGCCGGGACGATGGTGTTGGAAGTCGATTCCCCGCGTTTTGCCAGACGGCTGGCAGGATGAAGTGTTGGGAGGCTGGCCCGGAAAAGACCACCATTTCCAGATTGTTTGGACAAGTGAATGACAGAACATAGAGATAAGTCAACAAGAAAATATATGTAGGTTATTCAGCCCTGCCTTGCAAAAATTCAGTTACTGTCTTTGTCGATTTGCAGCAGTTGTTTTGGTATCCTTTTTGAGAAGCACCCTGAACCTCTAATGCTTAGAGTATCTTAGAGTACTCGCATGCTGCTCTACAACACCTACCAATTCTTAGTGGACCATATGCAGCTGGTGGTGATAGGTTAGGAGGCTCTTTGGCTATATTTGTGTGTGCGGTATGTTTTTTGTTGTAGGTGATGTTGTCTTTGGGGTTCATAGAATGAGGATGAGCAGTGCCGTGCTGGCTATCTTCATTTGATAACTTATAACGCTTATAATGTGTTATCCAATAGAGTTGTCGTTCAAATACTTACGCAGCCTGACACTCCATGGGACTGGCATATTTACATCCATTGGTGTGGTTGAAACGCGGATCATGTACATATGCATAAATATGTGGTTCGTCCCATGGAGTATCAGGCTTATGGAGTCCCTGGAGAACCTGGGCTTCGGGGGCGGGTCTGGCGAAAGCAACGCGTGGTCTTTCCCAGGACTAAGGTCTTTCCCAGGACGTGCCCCCGATGTTTGGGATCGGTCGAAGCGGGCGGTCTACAGCCGAAGGGGGTAGATAGAAATTGTGTTCAGTTTGCTACTGTTGCATATACTGTATATATATATATACACACAGTACATGCACATGTGTCATTGTGGTTTTCTGTCCAAATGGTTATGTGATGTGGGATCGCGTTTGGTATCACTGTCACGAAGTGTATACAGAAGAATGGCAGGACCTGGCAGGATGTTGACCTGGATTGGGGACAAGATGGAAGGCCAACGCATTCACCAGGTTGATTCCTTATTTCTGAGCTTGAGAGCTCAAGACATCGGTCTCTTTTAAGTAAACATATCCAGTGGGTTGATTCACCTTTGTATCCAGACGGAGGTTGATTCCTCCTTTAGAAGTTATTGTTTGGTCTTTGTTGGTGTATCCAGTGGATGTCCAGATATCAAGTCCAATTCTTCTTTCCAGTTTGTTGCTTCTTGCCTACCTTTCGGAGCAATGGGTGTTTGGGCAGGGGGTGTTCCGGGAGCGGTCAGCCTTCCGGAGCGGTTCAGCCTTCAGCAGGGTCTCAGAGCAAGCTGTGCAAGACCTGCTCCTACAAGACCTACTTTCAAGTACCTATAGGTCTTATGACCAATGCAAAGAGATGACTATGCAGAGACTCTTGGAGGTTTGTATATATATATATACTTGCTTCCGTTTACCTTACCAGTAAGGTTTTAGGATGTTGCAAGGGCACCCTATTTGTGAGCCAAAGCCAGGCGGCTGATTTTGTACCACCTTCATCTTCATTGATCTTCATGGGCTGACGAGCTCGCAGAATTTCATGTGCGCTGCAGCGTGCACATGCTCGCAGTATCCATTCCAAGTGCACGGGGGAAATAAGGGTTATATAATATGGTAGTCTTATATATGGCTGTGGGTCAAATCCCGGATTCCCAAACCGGGGTAGGTTGACCGACTAGTCAGGTCGTCCATTCTCAACCCTTTGACCCAGGCAACCCAGGTGGCTCGGTGCCACGACCCACGCCCAATATATATATATATATATACCTTGTGCATCCTTGTGCCTCCAAACACGACAAAAACGTAGGGTTCATCCCAAAACACGAGGTTCTTGGAGGAAACACGAGGTTTCCCATTTTGGTGTTTTTTCCGCCCATGCCATCTTCGAAGGCCGGGCCACAGGAACTTGAATTCAAACTCAAAAAGCACAGGTTGATGATCAGAACGAAAAACAAAAACTCAACAAAAAATGCAACTATTGTACCCCCCTAAAACCCGTGAAAAAAACACGGGTTGTCACGGTATAATCACGGGTTTGTCACGGGTTCGTCACGGGTTTGGGAAACATGATGTTTTTCTGAAAACCCGAGGTCTTTCATCCAAAATCACGGGTTGACACGGGATAATCACGGGTTTGACACGGGTTTGTCACGGGTTATCGGAGCTCTCAATAACGGACCCGAACTTTTCCTGACAAGAGTGTTGAATGTTTTTAACATATTGTGAAACATGTTTTGACCACGGAAAATTTGATAAGTCGGCGGGAGAAAATACATATGGAGCACCTGCACATGGCTATCGAGGGTTTTGGGGCAAAACACGAGGATTTGGTTAAAAACCCGAGGTTTTCCCTTATGTCACGGCTAAACCCGAGGCTTGTTTTCAAACCCGACAAATTTGTGGGGTTCAGATGCTCAGGGTATATATATATAGTAGATCATACATTCCAGGACCATCCTGTTTGGATGCCCTGGCTGGACTACCCTACTCTACTATCCGGGATCTCCAGCCAGGACACCTAGACAGGATGGTCCAGGTTTTGGGGTTTTTGGAGTATCCCCTCACTTAGGGATTAAAAGCCACTAATTTGTGACTCCGCCTAGTGTTTCGTCTCAGATGATCATACTACATTAATTTGGGTTGTCTCCGAAAAACTGGAGGCCTTTCACCACTTGGATGCCTTTTCAGGAGTCTATGGCATCGGCCTCTCCACCGTAACCAAAGGGCTCTCGCTCTTCAGCGCAGACCCATTTGACCTGTCAACGGGCGTCCAGTCCCGGTGAAACCGGTGAAGTGGGGGGATTGGTCCCTTCTGAGGAGGTGGGACAGGAGCCGATCCGTGATATATCATGTTTGTTTTTCTTGGTCTTTAGACTTGGAGCGACTTGTAGAGAATGAGGGAATGACTCCCCCCCGACTATAATAGATACCTTAGGATCTGTGGCCCTTCTTCATGGCGAGTCGCACCAGCCAGGAACCAGCTAGTCTCTCCTTCGGTTATCTTCGCTTCATGCTGCATCCACCGCTCATCCAACCGCGACCGGTGGACAGCATCCAATCCGTCCGCAAGGGCCGCGTTTTCAGTCCACCGACCCAGGTGGCCTTACTCGATCAAGCTGCATATAGACAGAACAAAATATTGCTGTGCTTGGCATCTCTAAACCTTGTTGGCCAGATGTTGCCAGATCATTTGACCAAATCTGGTGGATTTCAATGTAGCTGTATGGCTTGAGGCTTGAGGCTCATGCCCATCGCACCCCGTGATGTTTGGAGCAAATCCGATGCTACAGCGGGTGACAATAAACATCAGCCCCTTTGGTTCAGGAGCTTCCTAAAATCATTGCATGCCCAGGGCCCATGCTCTTCCCGCGCCATCTCGCCATGTCGTTGCGATGTGCAAGTGGAGTTTGGACCGAAGCGCTCAGGCCTCGAAGAAGTAGTACTATAGTGAGGACTTGAGGACTTGAGTACTTGTTCCGGAGTACCGGTACCTCACGGGAGACAACAACCATATGGAACCCTTGATAGATTGTTAGTCCTTCAATCGACATTCATCCAACATGTGTGTATTAATTTCAATAGGGAGACGGTCCATTTCCCTTCTTCCAGGAGGTCGAACGGGTGTCGGTCACCCAATTTAAAACACATCATATTTTTTTGGAAGTCGAGTATTGGAGTTCAAGCAACATGGGTCTACTGCAGGATGTTCGAATCGCATTATGTTCCTCAAGCTTCTTGTGTCTTTCCGTAGGGAACACCAGACTTGACTGGTGCCAAGTAGGACGGGTTAGCTTTTCCGCGGGGAGCGGGCAAGTACAACAAATGCAACTCATATGGCTTTTCCATCGAAACTGAGGGGGTCAGATCGAGGTTTGTGAGGCAAACCGGCTGGCAGTTTACTATATATCCCAACCACTCCTAGTGATCTCTAAGGCTACCTTCGACAGATCTGTAGGTGTTTCAATGCGTGGAGTGTTTAAACGAGGCTTATGTTATACGAGTGAATTGCGAAACCAGTCAGTCTGCTTCCTCCCGGTAGAGGGAGTTGTCAACGTATGTCACCGTTCTATGTTGTTTTTTGTTGGCCCATGGTGAACTCTCCGAAGATCCTGATATTGATCAATCAATGGCCATTCTTATTGTTCTCTTTTACCACATCTAAACACCCAATGAATGGCTCAAAGTTCACCCCAGGTCGACCCCACCACCCTTCCCCTGCCGTTTTTTCTTCCGCCGCTGTCCCTCCGTCGCTCCGCGTGGCTCCGCGTGGCGCGTTGGCAGCTCGCTCGGTGCGCTCCGGTTCCTCGGCGTCAAGCTCGGGTGGAGGGATCGATCCATCAGTTCATGGGGATTGCGTGAGATGCACCAGTCCTTTTCGTGTTGTCGCACGTGTCATTCTTAATAGATGTTAATGGTGTGTGTGCGTGTGTGTGTGTGCGTGTGTGCGTGGTGTGTGTGTGTGTGTGTCCAGCCCTGTTTCGAAGGGTTAATTCACTCGCCTTTCCTTCCGCAGGGGGATCAGGCTTCCAGTGACTAACCTGATCCAACGAAGCTGGGTCACTGGAAGGGAAGTGGTTGAGGACGCTCAACCATGTACCTGCAGAGTGCTTCACAAGCTGTCACCTTACTTCTCCGCGGTTTGTTTCATAGTCTTTCATGCTTCCACCCCCAAACCCATTTCGTCACCGTGGATGTGCAACTTGAGCCGTTTCGTCACCGCAGTCAAGGGAAACAACTGATGTTCAAACACCTACAATTTCTTTGGACTTTTCGCCTTACCGTTCCATCGCCTTCCTTCCCATCGTGGCAATTGAACTAACTGAAAACCAATGTCGAAGTGTGAGCCGCTCAGTCGTCCCACATGGGTGCTGGGTGTGATCCTCCGCAAGGAGGCGCCGTTTTCATACTGGAAATTGAGCTACTGACTCTTCTCCTCCACTGATTTACCTTCATCGATCTTTATCTACCCTGAATTCACTGCTCATACAGCCGTCGGGCTAAAAGACGAATTTGCCAGCCGCCGGGCTTAAAAACGGCCTTTTTTCCCCCCACTTGAGGCATGTCTCCCAACCCCCACCGCGTTCTACTCCCTGCCTAATTAGGGTAACATAGGGAAATGGTACTCGACACACTTGTGTGTCGGTGCCTTTCCCTCTGTTGTCCCTTTTCTAGTCTACTCTACCCGGGCGGTGTAAGACGAAAGCCCCGCTCCCTAACTAATGCACCTAATTCACTTCGTCTAAGTATTCAGTAATCCTAGAGTGCTAGGTATTCAAACACACACATGGACATACATCCCCTCCCTGCCCCCCCCTTTTCCTTCTTACGCTTTTCGTCGTTTGTTGGGCTTTTTCTCAGGCTTTTTAGGTGGCTCTTGAGGCTCGTTTCCCTACCCCAGTCAAGGGCTAAGTATTCACTTTTCATGTTTCTACACCTATCTTTCTCTCTTGCCCTCTTAGCGCTGCTCTTTCTGTCTTTCTTTCTTTCGTTTCTAAGGCTTTTTAGGTATCTATTCAGGTTTCTCACACGAGCGCCGCCAAGCGGCACCGTGTGTGTGTCCAGCCCTGTTTCGAAGGGTTAATTCACTCGCCTTTCCTTCCGCAGGGGGATCAGGCTTCCAGTGGCTAACCTGATCCAACGAAGCTGGGTCACTGGAAGGGAAGTGGTTGAGGACGCTCAACCATGTACCTGCAGAGTGCTTCACAAGCTGTCACCCTACTTCTGCGCGGTTTGTTTCATGGTCTTTCATGCTTCCACCCCCAAACCCATTTCGTCACCGTGGATGTGCAACTTGAGCCGTTTCGTCACCGCAGTCAAGGGAAACAACTGATGTTCAAACACCTACAATTTCTTTGGACTTTTCGCCTTACCGGTCCATCGCCTTCCTTCCCATCGTGGCAATTGAACTAACTGAAAACCAATGTCGAAGTGTGAGTGTGTGTGTGTGTGTTTCATTCTTAATGGATGTTAATGGTGTGTGTGTTTTTTTTGTTGTTTTCTTTTTGTGTGTGTGTTGGGGACTAGACTTTAGAGATCTTCAGGGAAAAGGGAAGACATGTGCGATTCGACTCCACGAATATCCCGACACATGGTGATAGTGGAACCTCCGACAGAAAGGGAGGGACACGGGAGAAGAGCAAAGTTGAAATGAAATGATTGGAGTGTTCTGTAAGTGTTCTGCAATGTTCTGTTTCCTTGTTGTTTTTCTCCCGTTTGATTCTTTACACATCTATATAATGACCCCAGAAGGCCTGGCATATGAACAATTCAAGACACGTGGGGAAGTCCCCCTGAATCTAATGATGGCTACCATGCAATAACGTGCAATATACAGAATACCGACATGCTGTACTTGTTTCTATCTTTGAAAGCTATATATATATATAACTGTATATCACTATATGTTTAAATGGGCCAGTAGGTTGACTGCAGGAGTGCTGAAGAGTCACCCTGGAATCGGTTGAAGAGATAAATTTACATGGCTGAAAGTGCCGAAAGACTGAATTTTTCGTTTCTTTGAAGTGTTTGTTTGGACTTTGGACAGAGTTGAGGTACCCAAAGTGACCCGTCATAGCAGTATACTCAGGGTCACAAGTATCAACCCTCATGTTCCAGTTCTGGAGGGCTTGCCCTCTCACCAAGAGGCCGTTCCGTCCGCGGAACAAGGCCAGCATTGGTAGAGATAGGCTGCGCTGAGTTCCAAAGCGCAGCCTCGACACATGTGAAAACTCCAAAGTCCCTCCAGGCCTGCTCTGGCCTGCTAGAAAGAGATAGAAAGAGCACATGCAACTGGACTTGGAGAAGGCAATCTGCTGGTTCAGGTCCAGGTTTCTTGATCATCAGGTCCTCAGGTCCAGGTGGTTTAGATCTGCACCAGCAGCTAGTCAGCTAGCAGGTCACCACCTGCCACGGACTAAAGTCGTCTTCAATAACCACCAAAGCAAAGCAGACCTGTCGATGTCCAATTCCGTTCTGGAAGGGGGGCCCTCTTCGTTCCAACATCCAGCTTGTATCGCAAAAAACATATCATATGTTTCGTTCCTTTCCTTTCAGACCTTCATGCTATTTGCCCTCAACTATCCCGCAAGCAGTGGTGGGAACCCAGCAGAGTCTTCCCACTGCCGTCCTCAGGTGGGTGACCTCGACCCATTCGCAGCCGCACGCGGGTGACCCGCAGGGGAACCCCGCGCACCGCCGGTCCACGAGAGCCGGTCCGCGATGGTGCTGCTGAGCTTGGAAGAGCTCACGGAGGCCTTCGTTTCACACCTCCGATCCGAAGACTGGTCCGGGGGAGATATCTTGGTGGCGGAGTGGAGTGGTTTTAGACCGTAGCAGCACCAGGTCGAAGGTGCGTTGGGCTGGCCGTAGCAGCATATTGTAAGGTGGTGAGTCTCAGCTATCAGAATGTTGAAGATATCACCTACTTGGACTCATCCGACGCTTCGATCAGATTGGATAGCTGAACATGGTGGTTTGGGTTACAGAATTCTCAAAGAAGACGAGGGTGCTGGACTGGAGTGAAACAATAGCTGGCGGTACCAGCATGTGTGCGTGTCCATTTTTTGGTATGCTTGGCATTAGCACTCCCCAGTGTCGCCTCAGCCTCCTTGCCAATGAGACTGCCGACGAGTGCAACATTGTGACTTGATCCCAGACAGGAAGGGATCAAGTACAGAAGCAAAAACTCAGCAACCTACTCAGAAGAGAGACTCCAATTAAACTCGAATCAGACTCAAAGCAGACTCAGAAGCAAACTCCAAAAGAAGTCAATCAAATCGGTGTACTTCCATGAGTATTTGCTGAGTTTTTGTCCATGCAGCTTGGTTTGTTCTTTTGTTTCCTTTTGGTGTTGAGATTATTGTTTGGACTTTGATGTTTGAGTTAGTTTGTTTTGAGCTTGTGTTGTTGCGTTTGTGTTTATATATATAGATATGGATGTGTTAACTTAGATTGTCTTGTTTTCTGAGCTTTGTTTGGTTTCCATTTTTCCACATTTGGATCAGTCCAACCTTTATAAGCCCCGGTGTGGGCCACACCCCGTGGTCCTTTTTCGCCTCAGGCGCATAGCAAGTCACAAAGGCTTGGAGCGGAAATCACGGGAAGTGGTCTGGGCAGTGGATACCCATCATCCTAAACCGCCTTTTGCTGCTTTCCGGTGGCCCAAGACTGAGCAGGTCATCATGAGACCTATTTTGAAGAATCCACCCCCAGGTCGGTTTCTCCGGGTTTCATTGTTTTTTTCTCACTCATGACTCATCATCTCTGAGAATTGCTGTTCCTGGGGATTTTGGAGTGGGAGACTCTTCGTGCCAGCAGATTTCACCCAAAGTCAGATACCAGGTTGCCAGGTCGTGGCAAGGATGAAGCAAAGCGAAGTGATGAAGCATGGTAGCTTGGTGGTGCTGCACACCCCTTCTTTTGGAACCAGATTGCATTTTCTTGGCTACGGGAGGTGACCCAGTCAAGTGTGGCAAGCAGTTGTTATATCCCTGTAATTCCACAGCTAGTGCTACACTCCATTGGGACCTTGACGCAAATTGCCTCCCAGCAGGCAGCAAAACAGCTTCCAGAAGTGCCGTAAAATGTTGGGTTTCCTGTACATCAACCACCATCAACAATCAACAACCTGTTCAGTTCACACCTCAGAATCCCAGAACACTTTTTTGACTCATCCACCATCACCAGGTCGGTATGGCTCCTTGAATGACGTTGAAATGCGAAAACCGAACATGTGGTGAACTCCACTTTCATGATGATTTTCAGCGAGTGTAGCCCCTTTTCCTCTACCAACATATAGTGAACTCCACTTCCATCATGATTTCAGCGAGTGTAGCCCCTTCTCCTCTACCAACAGGTGGTGAACTCCACGTAACCATGATGATTTCAGGGAGTGTAGAGTTGGTGATATTTGGTGTATACTGTATACGCTTTGTGGATGTTTAATGATTCCTACCCATGACGGTATGTCCGAGAGCTGACGAGCCTGGTGGCCTCACATATTGATGACGACAGGCTTTTGGAGAGCCTGCTGCAGATCCCCAGCCTGTTGGCTGATGAGGAGGCGGGAGCAGTTGGGTGAGGCCGCAGACTAAGACCGAAACTAGGAGGTTTTAGGCCCGAATTCTGGAAGGGTTTAGATTATGTTCAGACTTCTGGAAGCTACACAGTGCAACAAAAACAACGTGTTTTTGTTTGTAGGGTGCGCTTGTCCAAGAGTCTTGCTGCTTTGTGAGTCTGAGGTCGTTGTGAAAGAGATGCCTTTGCTGATCAAAGCTGGTTCTGTTCATGAACACGAATTGATTAGGTGGTGTTTTTCCCAAAGGAGTGAGTTCGAAAGGCCGGTCGACGCCTTCGAGGAGATGAATCCCTTTTGTTGTGTCCATCAGTGTCAGAAGTTCTTACGAGCTGCCTGCAGCATCCTCCAGAAAAGGCCTCGGAACTTCCAATAACAGAGCACACGAGCCCTAGGGCTCCTGTCCCACATCCTCAGGTTCGGTGGTTAGACCTCAAACCCACCACAAGCACCTTCGAAACGGAGGTAGGCCAGGAGCCCTAGTGTCACTAGTGGATCGACATCCACCGGAACATGGTATGCCCGCTGCCAGGCCTGGGCCTCCCAGAAGCGGGGCCTTTTCGCACTGCTTCGCCGCCCGGAGAAGCACTTGACAACGGTGGCAGATTGGTACTGATTCTTCACAGATCTGAGGAACTAATATATATATATATAATATATATATATAACGAGCATGACGATCCCGAAAGAAGAAGAAGAGTGGAGGAAGAGACCGTCTTGAACAAACGGGTGACTTTCCCCACAAGTGCAGTAGTAGTAGTAGTAGTAGTAGTAGTAGTAGTAGTAGTAGTAGTAGTAGTAGTAGTAGTAG
>CAXAMN010021112.1:156932-167940 GCA_963970005.1 Durusdinium trenchii | reverse complement strand
AGTAGTAGTAGTAGTAGTAGTAGTAGTAGTAGTAGTAGTAGTAGTAGGAGCAGCAGCAGCAGCAGTAGTAGTATATAGCAGTAGTAGTAGTAGTAGTAGTAGTAGCAGCAGCAGTAGTAGTAGTATATAGCAGTAGTAGTAGTAGTAGTCGTAGTAGTAGTAGTAGTCGTAGTAGTAGTAGTAGCAGGAGTAGTAGTAGTAGTAGTAGTAGTAGTAGTAGTGGTAGTAGTAGTAGTAGTGGTAGTAGTAGTAATAGTAGTAGTAGTGGTAGTAGTAGTAGTAGTGGTAGTAGTAGTAATAGTAGTAGTAGTAGTAGTAGATGTTGTTGTGGTGCTGTTGTTGTCGTCGTCGTCGTTTCAGGCTTTGGAGGTCATGTCTCCCAGGGTGGCTTATTTTGTGAGGATGCGCTTGAGCTGTTTGTAAAGGACCATCAGTTTCTTAGGGGCCATGCAAGTATATTTTTGTATACCCCGCCCAGTGGATCCAAGTGTTTATTTCAAGAACCAGGGTTTCTAGGTCTAGGTCTACGATCTACGGCTTTAGACTAAACAAGAGACGGACACAGGTCTTAACAAGAGACCGACACAGGACCGAGGTCTTAACAAAAGACCGAAACAGGACCGATGTCATAGCAAAAGACGAAAAGGACCGAGCTCTTAGCAAAGGACCGAAACAAGATTTGAAGCCTGCTAAGGCCTTACTAGTGCCTGAACATAGGTTTCAACAGGGGGGCCTCGGTGTGGGGGGGGTATAAAGTTTAAATGGTCAGTGTTTGGAACCACTGATGGAACCACTGAGACTGGTTACCTACATGTTGTACCTACCTTGAGTCTCCAATGACCTTTTTAAATTTGCCTTTCCAAGACAAAGAGGTTTCTGAAAGAACGCACGTTGTTTTTTGCATATTTAACGAAATGTGCCTCTTTTGTTTGTGGCCTGTCAGATTCTCCTTATTAGACAGTGTCCTGAGACCTTTTTTTCGGCGTCCCAAAGGCATCCAAAAGGCGTCCAGAACGCGTCTTTTGCATCCAAAAGGCGTCTTTAAGCGTCCGCACCGGACGCGTCCGGATGAAGATTCACCTTGTACCTTTCTTTTTGACTCCTCATCTCTGAAAACGCGTTGTTCGAGAAACACGCAAAAATATTAGACCCAAAACAATACGCAGAAAACAGAAGGTCTTTGGAGACTCAAGGTAGTCAATCTAGTGGATCCACTGGGCACATGGATGTATAGTCCATCTCGTCATCCCTCGCCTCCAGCAGACGGAGGTCGCGGCTTTGTTGATTGCATCACGAATGGATGCGACTTGTTGCAACGATCTGCGATGGGTGCTGGGGAGTGCTCAGGGTGATGAAGCACTGACTTGGTCCAACCTGCCTTGTGCAGCAAATCGTGCATTCTACAGAGCAAGAACCACTGACAGAGGGGTCAGACTCGGTCGCTTCCGAATGTGACACCTTGGGAATCCATCTCTGTAATACCCCGACATGTGATTTATAGGTTGTCTAAAACTTGGAGGGTCGTGAATTCTGTTGTGTTGCCAAGCTTGGAAGCCTGCGCGGAGAAAGATGCAAGAAGTCTGTGGTGCACGAGGGGTACTTCGGCAAGGTGAAACTAAACCTGGAAACGAAGACTCGAGACATTCCTTGTAAAGGGAACATCAGTCTAGGTGATGGGAGAGTGCACGGTGGACAGGAAACTAACTTTTGTACAAGATGCCGGAGCATTCCAGGTCAGTTTCAATGATCTATAAATAGGTTCCATAACATGATAAAACACGACATTCGTCCTTGTGCCCAGTGCCGCCCAGACAATTCTGTATAGGGGAGGCCTCACAAGGCCTCCATCGGTCCAGGGTGATCCGTCGGCACTCAACATCTCCCAAACGCTCCATGGGACTGCCATAGGACTGCCGCCCCAGGCACCACCCCCGGGCACCACCCCTGGCCGATTCTCGGCAGTCCGTCCTGGCAGTCCCATGGGTCGTGTCTGGGTATTGTAGACAACACATCGCACTAGACGACTTGTTGTTTCCACCTTGCGAGTCGCGGCCGCAGCGACAGTCGATCCAACAGCCTGTTTGGAATTCAAGGGCTAAGGTCTTTGGATCAAGTTGGTTGAACTCCTGCACCAGCTGCAGCAACCCAAGCGCCCAAAGTCGCATCAACAAAAGACACCATATCCGTGTCCTTTCTTTTCCAATGTGTCGTGTTTTTTTTCCCCAGAAATGCATCCATATCGGGCATACATGGTATTCACCTCACTTCACAGACCCAGAAAGGAGGTTGTACTCTTCCATCACTTGCAGTTTCATCCACGCACGAGTTCGGCCCCTCTGGCGGAGGTCTTGAGGCGCCAATCTTCGGTGCGGCGGCCCAGCTGCTAGGCGGTGCGAGAGGCCCGATTCCACCACCCGGTGGATGGCACCGGGATGCCCGGGCACCACCTGTACACCTCGGCAACGCCAAAGGCAACGAGGACAACTGAGAGCGTTAGAGAGGTTTGTGGAGGATCTGCAGGCTCTCGTCACAGCAATTCAGAAGAGAATCAGCGGAAAAGTGATTGACAACGTTGGACATGGGATATGAGGTATGATTTAATATGATCCATTTGCATGCACCATAGACCTTGATGGAGGCTTGAACCATCAACTTGTCACTTCATAAATCCTCAACTGCTCACTTCCAGGGTCCTATACTGTATTTATTTGTATTTATATTGTGTAGCTCCCAGTGAAGCCACTCAGCAGTGAAGCCACTTTTGAGTCGGGGGGCGCCAGATTGCTGAGGAAATCGACAGATTGAAGCTGCCTTCCTTTTCCTCTTGACCTTGGGTTTGCGCTCAGAGCGACGAAGACAGAATGCCATGTACTTAGAGGGAGACGGTTGGACACGGTCGGCCACGGGCAGCCAGCACTAACACGGGCAGCCCCCCGAAAATCCTGCATGATACGCAATCAATGCCCCTTGTCACCCAAAGAAGTGAAACAGAGTGAAGCAGCAGCCCCTGGAAAATCTTGGGTGTTTTTCAGCGTCAAAATTGCATGGTTGTTTCATGCCATGTATCTTATTTAGGTGGGTATCCTCCATCCAATTATACCAATATAATAACCTTTATCCCAAAAGCCCCGATTTTCCAGCCTCCCTGTACGTGTGCATATTGACACACATGATTTCTCTTAACACAGTAATTGTTCACAACCCTTGAGAAAGCATCTCTCCCAGCAAAAAAGAACAACTAAGACCCTTTTGTAATCTTTCATGTCCCCTCCAATTCAACATCACCTCCGCAACCCCCCCCCCAAAAAAAAAACACACACCATCCTCCACACGCTTTACCCCAAAAACTCTCCACCTCTCCAACCTCCCTCCTACCCGATCCGACCCACTCGCCGAACTCCATCACCTCTCTCCCCCCCGCGACCGAGCTGCTGTGCCCGTGCGCCTCCCAGGTGCTGCTGTGCTTCCGCTGCCTCCGCGACTCGGAGAGTTGGTCCATGGCGCTGCGCGGCTCCCGGCGCGTGCTGGAGCTCCTCAAGGTCCCACCCACCCCCTCCAATCGTGGGGTCCGGGGACGAGTGTTCCGGGGAGAGGGCTCCCAGGGTGGGAGACGTACTGCAAAAAGACGAAGAATACACGGTTTCATGTGCATTTGTTGTGGCATGTGTATTTTCTTATAGGCGTTCTCACAGGGCAACCTACCACATTCCAGATTATTCCAGCACGCATCAATCAGTGGGGAAGCTGGGTGCTAGGAAGCCGGGAAGATGCAAATCACGTCACGTCACATGGCATATGCTGCAAATTCTCTGTGTATGGCATCGGTCCAGAATACCGCTCGACCAGATCTTTTTTTTCACTATCCAGCAGTTCAGCAGTGCCAGTAATCCATTGACTTGGGGTCGAAAAACTCCTACTTTGGAGTTGGGAACTCCTTGATTCCTGGATGGATTAACACAAAACATTTTGGGAACTTCCAATGCTGAACTTCCATCATTTTCAAAAAGAAATCCAGTTCCAATTGAACCCTGCAGGTAGCGCTCTTGGTATCGTGAAGGACAAACTCCCCAAGGAACTGACCCTCAATAGCCCAAAGAACTCTATGATAAGAACTCATGCGCAGTTCTGATTCCCAATCCTCCAAAAGAAGTGCTTGGGCACCCTGCTTAGCTTGCGCGACTAACACAGCTTGTGGATTCTTCGTACAGCTCCCCCTTAAGGGCGGCCAAGACTGCTCACGGGTTCACGGTAGCTTTGACAAATAGTCCATCCAGGTGATCAGTGGGATGTAACCAATCAGTTTGAGCGCTATATAGAAGAGGGTAGTCAACGAAGATCAACGAAGCACATATGGAAAGCCTCCAGCATCAACAACAGAGGAAAAGGCTTGGAGGAGAACATCCATCATAGTCATATTTAGAGCATTTCAGAGCCATAGAGTCGATCGAAGTCTCACAAGCCAAAAACCAAAGCATCACAAAGCACAAGCCCAACACATGGTGTCAAATTCACTTAAGCCACAAGTTCCCCCATAGAGTTCCAAAGATCGAGGCGTGTGATGTGTGTGTGTGTGTTTTGTTTCGTTTCACCACCCTATCCTCCAAGTGACTTAGCTCTCCAGGAGCTACCGGAGGAGTTCCGCGACGAAGTCCTGGCGCCTCGGGCAGTCGAAAGCAGAGGGTTCCCAACCGAACATAGAGATGAGAGTTCCGTTTCTGACCTGCCTCATGGAAACCTGGTTCTTTGTTACATTGACAGGTTACCTTCCTTGGTTCTTGAAAGATCTTGAAAGAAACACTATAAACAAAAGAACACATGGGAAACCCTATCAGAGAAAGTGGAAGTGGCTCCAGGAGTCTCCCCAAACGTTCTTCGCTGCTTCCAACACCTGAGTCAAGCATAGATCCTACAGACATGCCCCGTCCAGTGCCCGATTCGGGATGCCGCCGCACATCGCATCCAAACCAACGTCGAACCGGCCTTTGAAACAGCGCAGACTTAGACTTTCTCTAGGGATCGTGTCACATCAGAAGGTGCAAACCGATAACAGATGAGAGACTGCATTGCATGTGGGGGGTCAGAGTGTGATGCCCACGAAATCAATATCTCAGATCATGATATATCATGATGTATCAAAGTATGACAACTCCCAAAATGAGTGATTTGTTTAGTGTCCTCATTCAAAAAGGCTCACCTTTCGCTGCAAGGGTGATTTGTTAGTGATCATTCCATTGCCAGCTACTGGGGTTGAGAATGAGAACGTAGTGTACGTCCATAAATGTCTGACAAACTTGCGCAATTATGCGCTGATGATCCAAGTTGCAGAGCAACAGCTATGCGCCAAATCCGGCACAATTGTACACATGCGGGGTACAAGTGTAGCCGTGAAACTGATTCGTAGGCTTTCTCTAAAGCCTGGTTCCAAGAGCCCAGGATCTCTTCGCAACATACACAACTGCAATCTCTTCGAAATCACCTGGGTTCCATCAAAATTGTTCTGGTTGGTGATTTCAGCTATGTTTTTTTCAACCTTTAGTGGGGGATGATTGAACCCATGGACAAATATGTTTCAAGTGAATTGAATCCACTATATAACCAGTTTTTGGTTGCCAGACTCTATGCATCAGAGTTTTTTTCCGGTGGTCCAAGTCTCCGCCGGTATTGCCATGGGAGACCCTCCATCCAACCATGGCCATGGTGGACCATGGCCCCGATTTCGGAAGACTGGGGTCCTCTACTCGCCCAGGCGGTGCCATCCACTGCTAGGATTGGATAGGGATCTTATGGGATCCCAGAGAAGATGCGGTTGACAGTTATTGGCAATTTTGAATTATATTGGATAGTTGGATAGAGGGTAAACGGCCACTTCTCCAGCATGTTCGGAACATCTCGGAGACGGAAGATCTGTCCCTCCCTCGAGGATGCCGCCGGGGCAGCGGAACTGCTGTTGCTGCTGGGGCAGAAGACACGTGGAACGCATTGGAGGGTGGGCTGCTGGGGACACGGGGATGGACGGACGGACGCACGGATGAACGGATGGACGGACGGATGAACGTGAAAGGATTGTGTTCCAGGTTTGTTCTTTTATATAATTTTGTTCGCTCAATTCGCAGTGTAGCGTATCTTGCATTTCTCTCCCTCACTTGTACGAAGTATCAGTGACCTGTGCAGGCTGTTAGCATCGCAGAATCGTCCAAAATGAGAAGAGACTGTGTTTTACTCTAGGCCTTTTTGTGTTTCTTTCGGAGCCGGCTGAGTCGCCACCCGTGTTGTTGCGCCGGCCGGGCATTTGAAGACCACCACTCTGTGTTTTCCGATCCAGCACTCGCCGTGACCTGGCGGCGTATTTTGCCGCCGTTTTTGGAATGAAGGTTGGCAAGTACCTGCCCGTGTGGTCTTAATGAGCTGTTCTGTTTCTTTTTCTTAATACTAGATATTACTAGCACATGTTGCGCATGCGTTTGATCGTCAATCCGTGGTACACCTTTCCATCACAAGTGGAGCCGGCAGGGCGAATTGGCTGGTGCAAGGTGAACTGGCACACCGGCTGTGCAGGTGAAGGGTGAAACAGGAAAAGGGTGAGCCTGCTTGAGTGGGCAATCCTCAAAGGTCCCCAAAGCATTCCGCTCAGCATTTTCCCCACTTGCTAAGCCCGGCCTAAGATTGTCAATCACCAGGATCCGGCTACACCAACTCCCTTTCACTGATCCAAATGGAATACTCAACCTGAAGATATTCCGAAAAATTGCGACATCGCAGCAAGTCTTATCGTATCTTAATTTCATGCCAGACTAAGGTGGCCTATCCCAGAAGACTGATGGTTTGAAGCAGAGTCACAGTTCATCCAAGTGGATCACCTAGCATGAGTCATAGTTACTGCTGACTGTATAGTTTGGAGCTTGGGGCCCCAAACATTTGAGGAGGACAAAAGATCTCGGTGGTTAGCCAGCAGTGTGGATTCTGTTTTTTTGGATTGAACTTTGGATTTGCACCCTCTCATATATGCGGGATGGACCCGGGCCCCGGACCATGGATGCAGCCTGTCCACTTTTGCTTTCCACGGTCCAAGTGTTGTGCCTGGTGTTGTCCACGTGGTCCGAGGAAGAAGAAAAAGAAGAAGAGTTCCTTGGTTTCAACACCAGGGTGGCCTGAGGTGCTTTTTGTTTAAAAGATTTTAAAAGAAGTTTGTCTAATCACCTCCGACAAAAATAGATTGAAAACCACAGACCCACCCAAGTGAAACCCCAAGCGCTTTCTGAGGAGGCCTAGGGAACAGAAAAAATATTTGATATTACCCCCCAAAAAAAGAATAGTGAACAACTGCAGGAACCAATTGCATTCAACGACGAACTAGAACAGGTGACTGAACGCGGTGATGACTTTGAGGTAGTCAATTGTAGGCAAGCTTGTGGAAATTGCCGTTTCTTAAAAAGCCAGTTGTAACAGTTAACAAGTCTATACACATTGAATACAGTCAGCAGATCGTGGCCAGGCAGTTGAATTGCGGTACATATATATATAAATAATGATCCCTGAAATCAAAGCTACGCTGTACCAACCCACGGCCTTTCAGCCTGTTTTTTGGATAGGAGTCTCCCCCAGAGTTGTCATAGAATGTTATTGATACATGCATGGTTTGAATACATGGTGCCAGTGCCTGCAAGGCTTTGTCCTCTTTGTTTCACCTCCTGTCGCCATGTCTCGCTGGGCTCAACACCTCAGACCTCACTGTTGCATCTAGATAGACCTATCCCAGACAGACACGACCAATGGGACTGGCATATTTACCTTGGGATTTTGGTTGAAAAGGGGTCGAACTCTGGGGCAGAGAGTCCAGTTCCCAAACAGCTCGTCAAACCTTGGGTCCCGTGATCTCCGCAGGCCCAGCCAACACCCAGGATCTACCAACACCCAAACACATCATTTGGTTGTGAGGGGGGTCGTTTTCCATATCCCAACCAACCAGGTCACCAACCAGGTCATCGCAGCCGCTTGGAGCTCCGGCGCCGGAGTTTCGCCGCCGAGGTGCTAAGACCGAGGGCGCCGGGGCGACGGATGAGGCGCCGACGGTGCCGGCGCCAGTGACGCCGGAGCCTCCCGAGCTTGACGCGCCTGTCCCACAAGAGGAGACACGCAGGGGGAGAGATGACATAGATGAGAGACCAAGGGGGGAAGACTTGAGGTCGAGAGGTGAAACAAAAAGAAAGGAAAAGGAAAGATAGGAAAGGTCAAAACACTACAGTGGGAGAGAAAAACTTGCCCCTGTCATTTGTTTCAGTAATTATGGCACCAAGTCAGAGCACCTGAAGGACTTTTGTGAGGCACTTGACATTGAGTTCCTCCACGGGAAAGCGATGCCTCATTGACAAATGCAGCCTGCTCGGGCTCACAGATACGCGAGACAATGGGCCTGATTGACACACCCAGACTGTCGAGAAAAGGTCATTTGTTTCGAGGCAAGTGCTGGAGACGAAGGCACTGATTGCAGTGCATGCGTGAATTCAATTTTATTTGGAACTCATGTACCTCAACGAGATTGAAGATGAGCTTCTTGCAGGCGACATAGGCCAGATTGCTCTACAATGCTGTCAAACCAAGTCCATCTCTTACCAACAAGAGGAACTTGGTAAATCTGAGGGCGATTCATACATCGCATCATTACATCAGGAAGGCCACTTGCATCCATTCTTTTGCATCCGCTGTTGCTGTTGCTGTTTTGGCGCCATCTCTTTGTAGGTCAAAGGTTTAGTTCCCTTATGTTCCGTTCGTTTTACAGGGAACTCTCACCGCCAAGACACAGTGCGTCTGAGATATTAGTGGGATGTGTTGCTGCATCGACATTTTGGGCAACAATTCCTTGAGAAAAAAAAAAAAACAATAAAAACAACTCCACAATCTAATTTGTGTGGATTGTTTCAATTTGGATGTGATATGATGTGATGATGTGAGCTGATTTTTCAACTCCACAGCATCTTGTCACGGATCCTGGCACACAGCTCAGCCGGTTGAACCACCTCTGAATTGCTAGAGGAAGGTGCTAGGCCAAATCAAATTCGCATCATACTGACCTGGTTTGCAGGTCAAATAGTTTCGGCACATGTTATGTTTGAACGATCCGATCATGAGTCGATCCCTGCAGCATTCAAACCTTGTAGTGCAAACTACAAAGCAAAGACCACAAACTTGTGCAAGCCATGTAAGGACAATGTGAATTTTGTGAAGAAACCACTCAAAAATCGAGGACCCTGAGCGACCGCACATCCGATGTTCCAGTTTCTTCCCTTCCCGCGACCCGGTTCATCCCGGTCCGTCCAGGACGCTTGCGATGTCGAAGTGTCGGAGGTCTTCGTGAGCGCCAGCCGCACCTGCCCAGAGGAGCGCTTCCTCTTGAGAGCTATAGATCAAGTGTCAGTCAGTAAGTCCAGAAGATGGTAGAAAAGGCTTTAAAGATCCTAATCAAACCGTTTGATCATAGGTACTTGAAGATCTTGAAGGATCTTGAAGGCCCAGGTAGAAACCTATGGTTCATACGACATATGATTGTTGTTTGTTGGTTTGGTTTTCCAGGTGTTTACAGCCTCTTTCATGTCTTCCCTTCCAAACAGTTACCTTCATTGAATCATCTCACAAAAGGTACCTGGCTTTGCGCCTGGTACAGCTTGTTAATGGGTGATGATTGATCAAAATAGTTGGGCATGTTTTCTCACCAACTGGTTCCGGCAATGTTATATATGCCCTTTTGTGACGTGACTGTGACAGTGACTGTGACAGTGACAGTGACTGCTCAGGACTTTTTGGCCGAAAACTCCCACTCATTGTCAATCTCGGACAGCAGCACCAGCTTGATGCCGCGTGCGAGCTACACCTGTCCCGAGGACCGGGGAGAAACCAACGAAACAAACGCAACCGATCCGTGCGTCGGATACGCGGTGGATGTCGAAGCATTGCAGGATCACCCAGGAATTACGTGGCTCAGCTGCAGGTCACCTGCTTTGGGTGATTGGTTTGTTTCTGCGTAAATGCGGGGTAGAAGTGATGGGTCAAAGCAATGTCCAGGGAAACAGAACAGGTTTCTTCAACATCCATGCTGCGGCTGTGGGATTACTCCAAACTCCAACTATGTTTCTTGGAAAACGGGACCGATGACCTGGGACTCGCTTGGTACTCGCAGCACTTGCGCCAGTGTTGCCATGGCCCTCAAGACCTGTTTGGAGGGATGTAATCCTCTTGACACCAACCATGCGTTCTCGTTTCTCTCGGTCTGTCCCTCCAAAGCACATCTCGACATCAACTGTGTGTTTTTGTTAATGGTTCTTGTGCGCATGGGCAATACATGGCAATACATTATATATATACACCAGTGTTCGGTGTTGCTGCGTTTCCGCCGGGTGACTTTCCGCAAGCCCGGGTGACTTCAACGTATACAGCGCTTGGTGACTGGGGCACGAATATTGGTGCGGACGTTGGTGGTCCGGACGACAGCCGCACGACAGCTTCGGACTGGCAGCTCCATTTGGTGGAATGAACACTTTGCCTTGGTGCTTGTTTGTATGACACCCACAATATCGAAGTCATAACATGTTATTAGGCTTTGACCCTTTAGAACTCTCAGAACATGAAGTTGCTCAACACACACCTGAGTCTGGCAGACGTGACAAACAACCACTCAGATACCAGATGAATTTCATGCGATCCCGAGCCCAAAAAGTTGCCGGATCTTTGCTGCCATGAACCTGGCTATTGTACTGTTCTTCACAGATTTATTAGAGATTAGCACTCTTCCTAGAACTTACAACACAGCAATCCAAGATATGTTTTTCCTCACTGGTTTTCCCTTTTCCTTGCAAGTGCTCAAACTGTTTGCCTGGTGGCTACAGTTTTGAATTTCGGCGGGGCAGGCATGGGCAGTCCGACAGTTCCGGGTGGCAAATGATGGGAAATGGGCCCTGGGCCAGGGTTTATGTGAAAATATCAAACCCAATCTACTGTATGCAATCATACTGTTATC
>CAXAMN010021112.1:97098-156922 GCA_963970005.1 Durusdinium trenchii | reverse complement strand
TCTCGCCGACGCTTGCACAGCGTGAGTGTTGTGCTGTAGCGTTCGTAGTTTAGGGTTTAGGGTTTAGGGTTTTGAGGATCTTCACCATGTTCGAGGTGTGGTGGGGATCCATGGGTGTCGGTGTCCGATGATTTCTCTATCCAACGATTGATGACCGGAACCAGGAAGATTGGATCATGGATATGTCTTTTTTAAGGGGGGGATATGGTTCCTCAATCAAATCCAAGAGGTGGGAACCGGTAATATAATCTCATAAACGTTAACATACTCGCACATTTACAACATACCATAAAATTCTATACATATGGGGATTGCTCAATCCCGGACACTTTCGGTCATCCGCAGCTTTCCACCGCGGCCGGCGCGGAGGATTTGCTCACCGAGCCTTCGTTGTCCATTCACAGCCCAGAGCCTCTAGAGCCTGCAGAGGCGAACAAATCCGCTGGGTTTGGAGATGCTGTTTTTTGCATGCCCACTTGGTGTAGGGTATTATATATATATATATATCAGTTATTATATTATATATGATACAAGGTTTCACAGATAATAAATGAACAGTCGGGTTTCACAAGAACATCACTATGTTTTAGAGATGGATGGAAAGGATTACTACCTAACCAAAAGGGATCAATCCACTGGGCCCACTGGATGGGATAAAACCATATAAAACCCCCCAAGAAAACATGTTTTCCCGAGTGTTTCCAACTGCACATGTGTTGCGTTCTTCTCGCCACTTCTCGCCCCTTCTCGCCTTGTTCTTGGTGTCACGACCTCTCGTGACTCGCACAGGCGTTCGTGCTCCGCCATTTCTAACATGTTCCGATAGTTCTAACATGTTCTGTTTCAGTTATGCTGTGGAAGGGACGGCGGGGGTGGGGGGGCAACTACGTTGAGGCTTGTTGCGTTCGAGGGCCAAGGTACACTGACCGCAGGTTTTGAAACTCAATGCGTTCGTTATCCCTTCGTTGTTGTGTGTCTTTGTGCGTTGTGATTCTTCTTCGGTTGACTCGTCGTGACTCGTCTTTGTTCTTTCCGTCCCTGTAGTTGAACATTTTTCGGGTGGACATCTTTGTTCGGGTGGTCAAGGATTCATTAGGTCTCGCCGTGCTGGACATTTGCTTAGACCCTGACCGGTGGGTGTTAGATTTCTATTGTCTGGAGGAGTACGGGGAATGTTTCTGGTTGTGTTGGCTGTCCGTGTGGGACGAATTTAAAGAACAATCGTACAAACCACCAAGGGTCGCAGCCTCTTTGTTTGTGTTGAGTACAATGCCTCCACACAAAATGTCATGGAAAGATTGGCGTCGTTGTGAGCTCACTGGCGCGGTGAAAACTGATGATGCAACTTGTTGGGGGTTGGAGGAAATGGTGCGCTTGTGAATCCCAATGTTCCATTGCTGCCTGTTGTTCACGTTTGCTTCTTGGAGTGTGTGAACCCATCCAACCCTGGGAGTTTGGGGCTTATTCACGCTGGACACTGGGCGCATTCAATGGATCCCCATGACGGAAAGATCCTCTATAAGATCCCTTGCTCGGAGGCTTCTGTGAAATCTGCTGTCTTTGGAAGTGCTCTTGCTGCGAACCGCCTTTGCAGGGCTACGCGATGTGAATATTGATGTGTAGATTAGATTTCGTGGCAGGCGCAGGACTTTGTGGACCTTGAAGTGCAGATTTCGTGGGAGGTGCGGCAAACGGGCTCTCATATGCGTGCTCTGTGCTTTTCATATGTGTGTTCTCTGGACCTCCAGCCAGAGATCGCGAGATATCTCTCTCTAGAACTCTGGACCTAGACCTTCAAGTCTAAACCTGGTTTGTGAACCATCACCACCTTCACCATCATCACCACCACCATCTCCATTACCACCATCACCTCGCCCTGGAGCCCAATACGTCTAGATCTCTGACCTGCTTTTACACCTCTAGACTTACTTTATAAACATACACCATGATGCACCGTTTGGGGTCTCCTGCCCGGATAATCTGGCAGGTCCTGAGGGAATCTTCGGGTTTCGGGTGATCTACAACATATTGGGGTGAGAAAATCTGATGCTTTTCTGTTGCTGCAACAAGGGTACCTCCCCACAAAATCCCAGGCATTTCAAAAGCCACCCCGGTTCCACCTCAGAGGGCTGTTGGAGCCCAAATGGGTGTAGCTTGCAATACGCAGAGCAACTCCAGACCCAACCAACACATAGACGCATAGACCTAGTTTTATGGACTCGGGGATTTTTCCCGGTTCCTGGATGTTCCTGGGTGAGTCACGGTGAATGCCCAGTTTATTGGGTGAGTCATGTTGGAGCTATTAATAGCTAAAGGTTCTTCCAAGAACACGTAGAGTCGTAGAGAGTATCCAAGAACCAATCCAAGAACACCCAGGCAGGGTCAGAGTTGAAGATTTCACCACAGCTTCGGTCCTCGTCTTCCGCGCCACGAGGGCGCCCCGAAGCCCGGCGCTCCAGGTGCCGAAACCTCCCTCTCCAGCGCTGCCGCGCGAAGCGGTCGACCGCAGGCGGCGGTCGAAGCTGATCGCATCGGGGTTCGAATGGTGAAGGTGGGCATGTTTGAGTGATAACCTACAGGCGTCCAGAACATCCAGACAGGATGGATGTGACATGATGTGACACTGGCAGACGCAATCATGTTATGGCACCTGGTACTTGGTGCGGATCGTCTTGAGTCGTTCATTTGGAGTTCTGAGTTCCACTATTAGTGACCAGCGACATCGTGGGATTGCTGGATCTGTGCGAAGCATAGCGTCACTTTCCCAGACACTCCACGGGACTGCCATATATGCCTACATTGGGGTGGTTTGACGGGTCAATGTAGGCATATATGGCAGTCCCATGGAGTGTTTGGGTTTGATCAAACAATAACATCTCTTTTGGGGGTTAAGTGCTTGGCGCATCAATTCCTGACATCATGCGGGGCCCTTTTTTGCGCGTGAAGTCTCATGATTGTCCACTCAGGAGTTCCAACTTGGGTTTGAGATCCAGCAAGTGGATATACCCATTTTCCACCCATAGATGGCCTTCACCTTTGCAAAGTTGGTTGATAGAGGGGATACCCCGGTCGTGAACTATAGGCACATGGTACCTGGCGCCCCTTTTATTGACGGTCGGACATCATGCTGGTCCCCCGCCAGGTCCACCTACAACGTCCAGTCGACGAGCCCAGGTTCAATCTGGCCTTTGACCTCCTTGAGTAGTATGACCAACTCCACTAAAACGAGGTCAACAAAAACTGACGAAGAGACTTCACTGTCTTCGTCTTCTCACCTCGGTTGTTTCTTTCTCGTGCGTGCTGAAAGGCCTCCACGCCCGGAGCCGCAACAAGCAGCGATTTGGGCACCGCCCACACCCACACCCACGCGGCAGCGAAACTTTGGGGGATGGGTGCAGGAAAGCCGCACAGCTGCAGCCAGGGGTGATGCGTGAATGAATGTGAGGTGGGCATGTGTGGGCGAATTGACAATTTGTTTGATTGTTGAAAATTCATTGATTGCTGTTTCAAGTTTCCATGGTGCCAAACAACGCGCTGACATGGGACAAACAACGCTCAACTTGAAAGTGCCAAAAAAGATGTTTGTGGCACTTTCCTTGTTTCCCTATGCCTGACATGTGCGAACACACTGATCAACCCGGCAAGTTGGGCCTGGGATGGGAACTCAATGTTGACCATTAGGACGTCAGGCCTTTCAAAATTATGTATGTTCATTGTTGAGGGCTTTTGTAATTTTTTGGCCTGAATTTGAACCTCAGCCCCGCAAATGTATCCACGTGATCCAGCTGAGAAAGGGTCAATCCCCCCAAAAAAAAACTGTACAGACCCTAGGTCCCAGTACAACATAGTACAACCGGTATAAAAAAACACAAAAGATCCTGCTTATCAATTTGACAATGCAAGTTTGTGACATGATCGGCCAGATCGCCCGCATCCTCGCCCTCATCGAAGCATCGCCCCTTCGTGGCCGTCGAACTTTCGTCCCTTCGTGGCCTCCGAGTGCTTCGGCCGCGTCCAGGTCCAGCTTCGAAGCCTCGGCGCCCAGGCGCGCCTCCGCACCTCGCGGCAGGGATCGCTCCCACGTGTCACGGGCCGAACAGCGCCGAAGGTGTTGGGGTCACGGGCTCAGGTGGTCCAGGTGGGGAGCCGCCATCGATCAGGTCGATTTGCATCACCAAACACCAAGGATCACTCCCTGCAACACCAGTTCTCCAACAGGGTAGCATTGTCCATGGGATCTTGGATGTGCTGGCGGATGTGTCATCGTTGAAGGACACTCAACTGGGCGAGGCGATAGTGAGGTACTCTTCCACGAAGGGTGAAAGCAATGAGAACCGGTCCACCAGTCCGTATAAACCGCTGACTGGTGAGATGAGGGAATCTGAAAGAGAATCAGCGATAACACATGGTGTGCTCTTTCTTTAGAGACCCAAGATAAACATTAGGGGTTTGTGTTCTGTATTGTGTTTTCTAGCTATTAATTTGCATTTATGTAGGGTCTACAATGTTGAGACATTTGGGCATTTTCTCCCAGCCTCAAAAAGATAAATTGAGACCTTCAAAGCCGCCCAAAAGCAACTGATTAAACTGGCCCTTCAGAATCTACGTCTTCTGGAAAGTTGACCTGTTTGAGAACTTATAAAACATTAAAAACATATATATATATAGTGTCTTGCGCGTTTGGAGAAAAACCGAGTTATCACTCCGAGTATCTAAGGCGCCAAGGCAAACAATATGAGACTAGAATACTGTTCTTGCATTGACTTGTAAACCTTTTGCAAGGTTGATGTGCACATTGTGTTTTGATGTATCTATATATATATAATACAATATAGTATTATATATATATTAGTGTATATACTGTTTATCTTTTTGACATAATAGAACATATACATGTTTTGATTGATACCCCCAAAACACCTGAGTCACTCCAGCCTCTCCAGCCACGGCGTGGCTCCCCCTTCAGCTCTGGAGGCGATGCCCGGCGGAAGAAAGACTTTGAGGAGCTGGGCCCAAGGCAGGTGGGGGGATAGGTCGGTCGGACATGCTGGACAGGTCCGACATACGGTTTCCTTCTGGTCTTTAGGCTTTGGGTGGAGTGACTCCGATGCGGTTGTTTTTGTGGAATTCGTTCCTCAAAACAAACAGGCACAGCGCTGCATATATATATATATATACATGTATATATACATTACATATTTCACAGCAGTATAGGATCAGATATTTATTATGAATTGATTTGAATAGTCTATATATGTTATGTTTGTTTTGTTTGGGGGGTTGAATAAGTTGTTCTGCTTCATGGCTACGATGTTCTTCTTTGAGATCTTTTGTCGGACCTCTCAAGCCTCGGGCGTCATTGCTTGATCGGTCAAGCCAAGGGACGAGCGAATTGAACTTAGTAAAAGCCGAGATCCTGTGAGGATTCTTGGTGCTTCATGTGCCTTCGCAAGTGCTTTCAAACCAGCTTCATCCAGTGTTCAATCTCCAACAAGGAGCATCCTGTCTGGATGTCCTGGCTGGACTGCCCTACACTACTTCGGGATCTCGTCCAGCCAGGACATCCATTGAATGCTCTTGAAAGGATCAGCTTCAAATGATGTCTTTCTGTTTTTGTTCAAAGGGATCTTCCGAGGTGCCCCAATGGCAAGCCCATGACTCGGGAACTGATGATCAAGGAGGCGCTGCAGAAAGTTTGCCCGGGGAGAAACAAGGGAACTGTGCAAAGTGCTGGTGAGTCAATGCTTGGGCTTGAGACTTTGGGGTGTTCTTCTTTAATTGTTAAAGGATACCCTAACCATTTGATATAGTCCGGAACCTCTTTACCGCAAATTCCCCAAGTCCGTGTGACATGATGTGACATGTACATAACTGGTACTATATTTGTGTTATTTGGATGAGCAAAGCAACTTTGCTTTGCTTAAAAACATGTTTAGGATGAGCATCCGCCATGCACCTTGCTTGTGGAGTGCGCACTTGGGGGAGATGTGGACCTTGTCAGCCAGTCGATGCTCTACTGTGCTATGTGAGAAACAGGCAAATCCTACTCCAACTCAGATACAGTAGCTCCCCAGCTAGGACATCCTGTTGCAGTGGTATTTGTACTTTATAGTATAGGTTAATGCATCTCGCCCACAGTGGAAGACCTCCTTGAGACAATGAGTTCTAAACATGCAACCGTTGGGTGTCTTTGTTCTCTGCCTAGACGTCCAAAAACGATCTTTGGAAGTAAAGGCAGTTTCTTTGGAATATTTTTTTGGGTTGGTGAGTCAGACCATTTTTCAATTCGTCTCGGACGTCTTTGCCGGGTCTTGCTTTCGGACGACGCGCACACCTCGTCCGCCGCCGGACGACGCCACGCTCCAGGGCCAAAAGCGCCGCAACTCGGAGGGCAGCCGAACTCCGAGCCTCCGCCGATTCCTGTCCAGAGGCTGGGAGTTAACACAAAGAACGGTCCTGGGGTTTCTGGTGGAACACAATCCCTCACAGTATGCTCATTGAGGTGGTATATATATATATGTGATTAGTTTTATAGGTCATACCTATTCCGTAAATCATGGAGTGCTTGGGAATGGGAATGTACATGAATTAGGCATTTAAGATTCATGTGCCTTCAGCGTCCTTGATGACAATCCGCATGTCTAGACTGTTTGTCATTTGGGAAGAAACAGTCGTGACGGTAACATGGGCAGGACGTTTCAACATTGTTTCTGAACTGAGTCTACAGACAAGCAGCGACAGGCATCCTTTTTTGACAGTCAAGTTCGGCAGCAAACCACTGAAGGGTATCTAGGGTAACCGCTATACACGAGAAATTTTAGATGCGGGTGTAGATGCAAAATTGGAGAGTCTGGTGATGCAGGTGGATCCTCACCACAAAGTGGTGCAGACACGCCCAGCGCCTTGGACTCTGTTGATGACACGCCCGGCTTCGGATCCTGGTAGTACCAGGGGCACACGAGCAGCATGGCATTCGGGAGGTAGGTCCAGTCACGAGCAGCTCAACAAAGTTGTAAAGAAGAAAGGTCTTAAACACATGGTCTAAAGAAGAAATGTCTAAACACATAATGTTAAACAAACAATAACAGTGAAAGTAACTACCAGGAGTCACAAAGGGGTGGTGTTTAGTCCCCAAGTGAGTGGATGTTCCGGGCACCCCTAACCTCCATGGATCGCACCCGACATGTGACTGCAGGTATGTTCTTGTCGTGTTCCAAGAACATCCATCAGCCAGCGCAAAGTAGGTGAACATGCAACCACCGGACTTGACGGAACCAGCCAGCCAAACGAGCGAAACGAGCGAACATAGCAACGAGGCAACTGGTTGGGGGGTCAGGCTCGGTAGACCGAAACATCGCTCACCAGAGGGATGAAATTCTGAAGGAAGGTCGGAAGGGTGCACGATTGAAATACCTTCAGCAGAGCGTTCGGGAAGAAGACTCAACCAGGCCATTACTTGAGCCGCCTCTCAAGTAGATGGACCTTGCACAGCCTTACAAAAAGCCACAGGTCACAAGGAAGTGCGAGTGATCCTTGAACCATCCAAAAATTGCATTCCTGCATAATGTGCTCGCTTGATTTTTGGGATTGCCTCATGTTCTGCGTTTGATGCTTGTGCTTGGACACCAACACACAAACACCGCTGTTTGCACAACGGTGCACATGGTAAGGTGGGCTCATTGGCAGGCGAGGCGCTTGGACGTTCTGCAGCTAACTCGGTGGACGGAGCGATGTCCACCACGAGCGTTGACATGAACACCTGAACATCCCAGACGCGACCCATGGGACGGACTGCCGAGAAAAGGCCAGGGGTGGTGCCAGGGTGGTTACTGTAGGCATATATTCCATACACTATTCCATACATGGAGTGTATGGGTAATTCATATCCGGAGACCCAAGCATCTCCAACCACCGACTTGTGCATCACAAGACTTTAGTCCTGGCTGATCCTTGAGACCCTCTAGCTCGCTAAATGCACCTGGAGTAGACAGAGTCGCTACGTCAGGAAGAATCACGTGGATTTCACTAAAGCACAAGTCCTGCTACGTTGGTCAGGAAGAATCACGTCGGTTCTTCATGTCCCAGCCCGTGCGTTCAGTGACGCGTTTGGTGCCTCAAATAGGACCGATATATACCTAGAACCTCATTGACCACTGTTTTGGAGCCAAAACATGTTTTTCTTATCAAAGCAGAGGTCAAATGGGTTCTAGGTATATATATATATAAGCATATCTCAGGAACTCCACTGGAACAACGATCCACCAGGACCTCCCCACGTTTTGAGATCCCAGAGTAAGGTCTTTGATGTCTTGACAACACTGACACTGCGTACTGTATAATTACCCCTAGGGCTCCAATGTTTGGAGGGTCCAAATACCTTCTGAGGAGGTACGACTGGAGCCCCAGGGTACGTAGAAACTCTGAACAGTCCTGCTAGGTCCACTTAATGACCTGAGCATCGAGTATACATTGCTGAGATTGTAGTGGTCATGAAGGGAAGACATCCACAGTCTTGGTCCTGCACCACCTGGGATATATAGAGACTGTCAGTTTTCTGCGAGAAACCTTGGTCGTCCGGCATGTGCTTTGATGTTTGAATCCGTTTCCTTTGCGTCCGCAAGAGAGGTGGGACGCGCGCGATCGACCTTGAGCTTTGATGGCATACGCCATGGTTGGAAAAAAGGCAGCATTGAGCTTGCTGCGAGAGATCAGGGACTTCGTTTGCCGCTGATTGTTCGTTGTTGGTGTCGCGGAGCCTGTTGGTTCTATGGCGACCGCTTCCACCTCGAATGGTGGAACCTCCTCGACCTATGCAGGCAAGGCTCATGAGAACATCCCCGAGTTCAGTGGAAGAGCTAGCGATTACAAAGAGCTTCGCAAGAGGCTGATGCTCTATGACAAGAAGATGAGCCTTGCTGGCCGTGCTGCTGAGACCTCCTTCAATGTTCTTTGCACCCTCAAAGGCAGAGCTTGGGACGCCTGCGAGGACCTGTCCATGTCCGATTTGGAAGGCAGCACTGGCATGCAAAAGATTTTGGAGCGACTTGACAAGGTGTTCAAGTACGATGCAATCACCGAATTGCCTGGTGATTTTGAAGCTTTCTTTTGCGGCCTGCAACGCAAGAGGTCATCCACGCTGCAGGAGTATGCTGGTGATTTCGAAAGAGCACTTCGCAAGCTGGAAGCTCACAACGTGAACCTCCCGGACAAGGTGGTTGGATGGTATTTCATGAGAAGAGCTGGTTTGAGTCAAGCCCAACGACAGTTGATCATGTCTGCACTCGGCACCGGGACTTTGAGTCTGGAAACCGTGCGCAAAGCAATGAACTTTGTGATTGGGCAAGACAGCATTCCAGAGGAAGCAACCACCAGCAGAGCACATCGTTGGACCAAGTCGTATAAGGACTCCATCTACTATGAGGACGACTTTGAAGAGTATGACGACCTGGAGTATGACGACAACGAGTGCTACTGGGCTGATCCGGAGGAGGATGACGGCTTCGGTGACTATGAAGCCGATGAAGGAGACGATGAGGTCCATGTCATCAATGAGGACCTAGCTGCTGACTATGATGATGTGATGGCAAGCTACACCGAGGCACGTCAGAAGTTGAACCAGATGAGAATGTCAAGAGGCTACTATCCTGTGGTAGCTATGGTGCCTGAACAGCCATCGTCAGCAGGAAAAGGAGTCTCCTACAACGGAAAAGGAGGTGGAAAAGGCAAGGGCAAATCCAAGAGCAAGGGCAAGGGTGATCGCAATAGGCAGTTGCCTCGACCACCACCACAAGCCAAAGCCCGAGGAAAAGCCGCTCTTGGTGCCGATCGTTGCCTTCGTTGCGGTCAAGCAGGACATAGAGCCAAGAATTGTCCGGTCGCCGGCACGAAGAGGAAGGCCGAAACCAACCTTGAGACCGACATCAACATGGTCATGGACGAGATTCAGCTAGCAGTGGAAGATACCACTGGAACATCGGATGATGTCGCCATGATGGATTGTGGCGCTGGCTCAGTTTTGACGTCAGAAACACAGCTGAAGAAGTACCTGAATGTCCTTTTGATGGCCGGCTTCAAGGTGGACCAGATCCCTGTCTTCAGGTGCAAGAAGGGTTTCCGTTTCGGCAATGGAGAAAAGAACATCACCTCGTTGTGCCTGCTTCTGCCGACCTTCATGGAAGGAGTTCGACGTGACATCCTGATGTATGTCATCCCAGGTCGAGCACCGTTTCTCTTCGGTCGGCCAATCCTTGAGGCCTTAGACATCACGATCAACTATGCCTCCGGAAAGATCAAGTGGGGCAAGAAGGCCTGGAAGGTCTGTCCAAGGGGAACACGAGGAGAGTTCTTGTGTCACATGGCAGCTGATCTGAAGAAGCTCATGAATCAGGAAGCCAAGAGCGTGTTGCTGCCCGATGACTTTGAAGCTCACGTGCACCCAGAGATGATGACGACTGATGTCTTCTTTGACGGCCAGTCGACTGAGATGCTGAATGTGGCCGAAGATGAGGTGCACAGTGTGATGGAACAGAAAGAGCAGGCAAGTTTCACTTCCGTGTCTTCCATTTTGGAGGCATCCTTCAAGTCGGATTGTGAGAAGAGTGCAACATCTCCTGAGTCTGCAGGAGCTCATCCGACAGTGCAAGAGAATTCAAAATTTTCGCAATCGCAGTTCACCATCGACCTGTCGAACGATGAGGTGATGTTGGAGCTAGATGATGCTGATCCAGGGCAAAACAACTCTGCTGCTGCTTCTCCGTTGGCATCTCCCTCACCGATCTCGCCTATTTCACCAAAGGCGGATCCGGCAGAGCATGAAGAGTTCAGCAAACTTCCCAATGGCAAGTTGAAACAGTTGCTTCATGACACTGAGAGGCGACTGAAGGAATTTGATGATGTGCTGCAAGCTTCGCCCCTTCGTGAGTTTGCCTCCAAGCGTGTGATTTGGGAGCTCTTTGCAGGTGAAGGAAGAGTCACTTCGACCGCAAATCGCCGACAAGGTGTCACAGCTGAACGGTTTTCTCTGCAAGATGGTTGGGACTTCACTCAGTCCTCACATCGTATGGCATTCCTTCGTCGGCTCAAGGCTGAGGAACCCGATGCTGTTTTGATGTCACCAATGTGCAAATTGTGGTCGCAACTGCAAGAGCTGACAGTGGCTTCCAAGGCTGGCTATGCTGAGCAGTTGGATGAGCTTCGTCAATGGGATCATGACACGATCCTGATGTTTTGTGCTGTGGTCTATGAGCACCAGAGACGCAGAGGACGACTCGCTCTATGTGAACATCCTCGTCACTCGCGTGCTTGGAAGACACCAGCCTTTGAAGAGATGCAAGGCTATGATGCGCCAGTTGACCAGTGCATGTTTGGTCTCCGTCTTCCAGATGAAAGTGGTCTCATCCAGCCTGTCATGAAGCCCACGAACTTCAGAGTTACTGGAGAAGTGTGTCAGCTGAAGTTGGCTCGCAAGTGCGATGGAAGTCATGCCCACACACACCTTGAAGGCCACATCCCAGGAGTTGGACTTCGCTCATGGCTTGCAGAGAGCTATCCACAAGCATTGGCCTCGCACATCGTGAACGCCATTTTGGCTGACCTCGATGCCAATGATCCTGCTGATGTCTTTGCAGCAGATGATGATGAAGAAGCACTTCAAGATGTGCCAGTTGATGAAAAGAAGGAAAAGGCACTTGCAGAGCGTGCTGAGGAGAAGCAGATCCAGAACCTCGACTCCGATGCTTTTCAAGCCTTAGATCCTGTCCGGAAGAACAGAGTGCTGAAGGCCCAAGTTGGTCCTAGAGCTGTTGAATATGTCCAAAGGTTGCATAAGAACCTCGGTCATCCTGGCTGGGAGATTCTTCATCGCATGCTACGTGAAGTTCAAGCAACCGACAATGTGCTTCAAGCAGCTCGATACTACACCTGTCCTCTTTGCTATGCCCGGAAGCCTCCGAAGCAAAGTCCTCCTGCATCTGGACTGAAGTGCACTGAGTTCAACGACCGTGTTTTGGTGGACAGCCATTGGATCTCTTGTGAAGACAGCATGGTCAAAGTTCGTGAACCTGCACCTGGCACTCCAGCTGCGAAGAGAAAGGAGAAGGACAAGGCTGAAAAGCGACCAACTGGAAGGCAGTGTGTCCTCACGATCATAGATCATGCAACTCGCTACTGTGCCATTCGCATCCTGACCTCCGAGAAGGCCAAAGAGTTCACCAAGGGCATGGAGCGAGCATGGATCAAGCACTTTGGATGTCCACGCATCCTCAGGATCGATGAGGCAAAAGGCTGGTCCAGTCAACATGTCAGAGAATGGGCCACTCAGAGAGGCATCAGTTTGGAAGTTCAGCCAGCTGAAAACCGCACATGGCTTGGTGTTGTTGAGAGAAAGCATCAAGTGGTGAGAAGAGCACTCGAGCTGTACATGGACCAATGCGGCCGACATGACCTTGCAGCCCTGAAGGAAGCAGCTCTCTATGTCCCACACAGCATCAACCAGCTGAGCTTTCATCGTGGCTTTACTCCACAGCAGTGGGTTCTTGGCAAGTCAATGACTTACGTGCACGGCTTGTCAGGCGAGATCTTCAATCCCTCGCAAGAAGCCATCGATGAACAAGGAGCTTTCGCCCAAGTCCAAGCTCGTCGCACTCAAGCAGCAAAAGCTTTCATTTCTGCAGATTCTGATGCTAAGCTGCGTCGTGCTTTCACTCAGAAGTTTTCAGAGATGGACGAGGACTTGTCAATTGGGCAGCGTGTGTGGTACTGGAGGAAGAGTTTGAGAAGGCTGCATAAGACTGGATGGAAAGGGCCGGCTCGCATTGTCGCCATAGAGGAGCAGCCGAACGTCAATGTCTACTGGCTTTGTCATGGCACTTCATTGATTCGTTGTGGCCAACGACAAGTACGACCTATGGTTGAAGACACTGGAATGCTAGTGCCAGCAGACAGAGATGCAGCTCTTCGTGACCTTGCTGATCTCAAAGCTCGAAGCACCACTCAGTTCAAGGATGAGTTAAAGAAAAGTGGCCATGTTGGTGAAGCTGATGAGCTGGATGGTGATGACGTTGACATTGATGCTGACTACCCTCGAGAAGACATCGACACTGGCGAGTACACTCCCTCAGTTGCAGCCAGTGAACCTCGCGATGGTCCAATGGAGGAGGAACAAGAGGGTGCACCATCGTCAGCAATTCCTGGTGTTGTTCAGTTCTTCCTGCCCCAGCTCGGAGAAAGAGAAAGAACACCAAGAAGAAGAGAGTCAACCACCACGGCAGCTCCTTCTGAACTCCCTGAACTACCAGAGCCTGTCAGTCCAAAGAGAAAGTTGGAAGAGCATCCAATTCCAGAAGAGCCACCAGAGAAAGCAGCTCGTGCCACATCTTCGGAAGCACCAGCACCTATGGCATCCATTCCTGAGAGCATGGTGACCGACTTGACAGGTGAGTCAGTTCCTGTTCCAGATGATGATGATTTGATCATTGATGAAGTTTTCCTGACTCAACTACCAGGTGATGCACCAGTTGGTTGGCGCATTGTTGACGGTCACATTGAGATGGATGATGTCATGATGGCTGCGATCAGAAAAGGTGAAGTCAATGAACGAAAGCTGAAGCCTGAAGATCGTGCCAAGTTTGTGGACGGCAAGCGCCGAGAACTTGACCAATACTTCAGCAACTCAGTGTGGCAGTTCGCACTCACTGGAGAGATCGAAGATGCCATCAAGAACAAAAGGGTGATCACCGCCCGATGGGTGTTGACCTGGAAGAAGGTGGAGGAAGAGAATGGAGTGGTTCGATGGAAGGCCAAAGCCAGACTGGTGCTGAGGGGTTTTCAAGACCCTGACATCCTCAGCATGAAGACGGCAGCACCGACAGCTGGCAGGACGGCTCGATGTTTTCTGCTCACCGTAGCTGTTTGGATGGACTGGCAAGTCTATTGTGCAGATGTGCAAGCAGCTTTCTTGAGTGGGAAGGGCTTTGATCGAGTTCTCATCGTTCGTCTTCCCATGGATTGCTTGCCCCTTGTTGACGGTGCCCAGAAGCATGTCTACAACAAGCATCTCTACATGAGGATGCGCAAAAGTGCATATGGTCTTTGTGATGCCCCTTTGCTTTGGTATGAGGAGGCGGCTTCAAGATTGACCAAGAGGAGGTGGCGAAAGCACCCTTTGGATCAGTGCTGCTTCATGCTGACAGCATCCAAGAGCAGCAGACTCATTGGCCTCCTCATCATGCACGTAGACGACATGCTGCTGACCGGCAGTCTTGATGATCCAGAGTTCAGTGAAGCCGTGAAACACCTGCGAAAGGACTTCAACTTCGGCAAATGGGATGAGTTGACACCGAAGCAGCCGCTGAAGTATTGTGGTGGAGTGATTTTGAAGACAAACAGTGGCATTGAGGTAAGCTATGAAGAATACCTCAAGAAGATTTGTCCCATGAACATTGCCCGTGGTCGCAAAGATGATGATGCAATCCTCCCTTCAGAGTTCAGCTCAGCACGTGGGCTGATTGGTGCTTTGCAGTGGCCAGCCACTCAGGGAGTTCCTTTTCTTTGCGCCTCTATGTCCATTCAAGCAGGTGAGGTTCCCAAGGGCAAAGTCTTTCATCTTCGAGAGCTCAACAAGAGCCTGAGGTTCGCTAAGGCCAATGCAGCTGTGACCCTCAAGTTTTTGGCAAGGCCTGATGCAAGGAACAAGAAGACCGACAACTCGCTGGAGAATCTGTGCCTGGTTTGCTATGCAGATGCAGCTTTTGGTGTGCGCAGTGATCACTCGTCGCAAGGTGGCTTCGTCATCGTGGCTTGTGATAAGAGCGTGCTGAAAGGTCATAAACGACCTGCTGCAACTGTTTCCTGGCGCTCGTTCAAAGTTCCTCGAGTATGCCGCAGTTCACTTGCTGCTGAATGCCAATCGTGTGCAACGGCCTTGGAAGAGTTGTTGATGTGCAAAACGTTTTTGGAGATCCTCAAAAGGCCAGACTGCACACTTCAGAAGCTGAAGGACGACTTGCAGGGTGATTCTGCAATGGTGACAGATTGCAAGGCTTTGTACGACAGTGTGCACCGAGAGACAGTGCAGTCTGCAACAGACAAAAGGGTGGCGATCGAGAGTTTGGTCATCAAAGACCTCCTTCGAGACATGAGCTGCCAGTGGCGATGGGTTTCTTCGGAACGCCAGCTTTCAGACGGTCTGACAAAGACCGGAGCACGACAGAATTTTGTCGAGCGCTACAAGGGCAGCTACATTCAGTTGATTGCTGATGAGAACTTCACAGCCTCGAAGAAGAAGACAAAAGAAGAACGTGCCAAGACAGTGGCAGAGACTCGGATCGCCAAGTCGGACATCGCCAAGACCTTGGTTGCGATGGTCATGGCAAGTGAAGCTGGAGTTGTTGAGGCAGCCCCTCTAGATGACGGGCATTTCAATGGCTTTGATTTCATGTTTGTGGCCGGCTTCATCGGCATTGTTTTCTTGGTGTGGACTTGCTGCAGCCTCCTGTTTAGCTGCAGTGGAAAGTCAGAGCTGGAACTAAAGGTGCGAAAGCAGGAGACAGAGATCTTCGAGCTCAAGAATGACAAGGTGCAGATTGAAGTGCAGCTGAAAGGAATGACTGAAGCTGTGGAACTTTTGAAGAAAGAACGTGAGCGCCTGACCCTTGAGCTGATGCAAGCCAATGATGCTGTCCGCATTTGCAAGACGACTTCGAGCAGTCGACATGAGGGTCCCATCTACCTGACCCCTACTGGTGAATGCTGGCATCGGATCAAGACCTGCGGTGGCACCGGTTCTTTTTGCCGTCGACCTTGTGCCCGCTGCGTGACACGCGGTAGTGATGGTTCCGCATGAAGACCTCCTTCGATGTCAGTTTTCTGCGAGAAACCTTGGTCGTCCGGCATGTGCTTTGATGTTTGAATCCGTTTCCTTTGCGTCCTCAAGAGAGGTGGGACGCGCGCGATCGACCTTGAGCTTTGATGGCATACGCCATGGTTGGAAAAAAGGCAGCATTGAGCTTGCTGCGAGAGATCAGGGACTTCGTTTGCCGCTGATTGTTCGTTGGAGACAAAAACACCGTAATTGCATGCAAGTACTTGCAGAGTTGCTTTAGGTATGCCCAGTGAGTGTTGGGGGTTTATTGTCCATCCAACATTGACCACTGAGATCCACTGAGCTAAAAAAACGCCCTTGCTTTGGAAACGCTGGTTCCAGGGGAGACATTGGGGAGAAGGTGGGAGATGGTTCCTTCATCGCTGCTTGCTTTGCAGGATGAAGCAGCTTCTTCCAACCAGGGCGCCCTGGCGGAACCTCTTTAGGCATTCCTGTGGCGTTTGGTTGATTCGAGACGTTCGCCTTGCGATAAACGCTTGGCAGTTTAGAACATATTCTATATGGACATATGGACAACGGAGTGATGCTATAGAATCGATAGAATGGGCAGGCAGCAGGCGGCGAAGACGAGAGACAAGAAATGACGATATGGGCATGCTTATTGTATGATTGCACTGCTGATGCGCTTGCTGTGGCTGTTTATTGTTGATGAGGTTGTTCTTGATGATGCTGGTGGCGAGTCCTGAGTTTGTTTGGGCTTCCGGAAGATGTGGTGTTGGACATGATGCTGATTCACAACATTCTCATGAATTGAGACATATAATCTGCCGATACGCAACCCTTTCCATTTGCCACTTCAAAGGAAGCTCGTGTAGTATTTCTGAGATGGTGCAGGGTGTTATCCATCAACAACATCAGGCAGTGAATCTCTTTTTGGCAGAGTTTGTTTTTTGGCTATATATGCTATATACGTCATTCATTTTCATTATACTTCAATCTAAACAAGGAAGACAACCACCTGCTGCTGCTTTTGGTACCACTGCTGCTACCACGGTACAGATGGACAAAGCTGAAGACAAGTCGTACAGCAGCGAAGGTTAACGGGCACAAAACCGACGTCGGTGCTAAGGAGTTGATACAAAATGGCAACATGAACCTGTTTTTGTGATGGTATGTGTTAAAAGACTTTCGTGAACCAAACATAGGGTCCATAATGTCAACCAGCGGTCCCTGTTTGGTCGCTTGGAAGCGTGTCCGGAAATCGTCTTCAAAAGCCATGCCTCCAAACCAACGGTCCGTCCAACGCCGTGTTTCTCACGTTGCGCCCTCCGGAAAACGCCTCCACCTCCTTGGAGTTCGGAACGGTGGGAGTTCGGAACGTCGAACTCTGGAGAACTCGGCACCAGCGCGTTCGGAGTTGACACGTGGTTTATCTGAGACATGGCAAACATCACAGCCAACATTGGTTGTTGGGAGATTTTGGAGGATGGAAAGGTAGATGTGCATAGATGAAGCAAAGATGTGCTGTGTGCGTCCTGATCTTCTAGAAGTTGCAAATCCCTCCTCAAGTTCCAGCGATCCGCTGTACTTGTGGGGATGCACCCAAACACACTAACACATCCTTTTTTGGGGTTCTCTGACATGCTGGTCAAGCTCTTCATTGCCATGTCGTTGCCAAGAAGACCTACAAATGCCAGTCAAATGCCTACCAGCACCACACAAAGGGTGGATAGACCCCTCTGGCCTCTGGCTATGTATTTTCCATCAAGTAACCATCCTGGTCTTTGGTGTGCTGGTACATCTATAGTATGACTATTGTGATCAATCACGATTTTTCGCCCCAAAACAGGTCCAACATCTCCAAACGCGAAACTCAATCTTGCTCAGATTCGGGTCTTTCCAGCTCCAAGGCCCCCAGCCCTGCCAGCGCCAGCCGACCCACCGTCCCGGGACGCATACGCACCTTGGCACCGGGCACCGCACGTCGCGCGATCGCTGGGACGGTGGGGCGGTGGGACCTCGCCACGAAGACGACTGGGCAGCAGTAGATGAACGCTCATCGGACTCGGACTGGTGGACCGATGGAGGAAGGACCGCGGAGAGAGATGTTGTTGGGTGTGGATGAGAGTTTTTTCTTTTTGCGCCAAGCATTTGGTGATGATGCAGGTGGTTGCGTAAGGCAAGGAAGAGTTGATGGATTGTCATGCATTGGTTCTTCCAAAAACTGATCCAAGGCAAGGTCCAGGGTGTGGTGTTTGGGCCCGGGTGTCAGAAAAGGAATATGTAGCCTCCAAAGACCCCCTGTAAAAAGGAACACTCATTGAGTCTCATTGAGTCGGGGTCTCCATGTTTAAAGTACATCCAGATCCTTTGTAGGCCACGGGATTGGTAGAATAATCACTTACATTCAGCGAAAGATTACAGTAGACATTCAGTGCATGCCTTATATTAGATTGACCATGACTTTATACATTGACCATTCATTTAAAAAGAAACTTGACCTTTGCTTTTGACAATGACTTCCACTCAGTACTGTTTGTGATTTTTGAGCTGTGTGCTTGAAACACATCCTTCGACAATGCAACCGCCTCTCTAGTTCTTCGATTACCCACATACAGGATTCCTACCAGGTGAAAGTGAATGACCCTCAGGGGATGAGTTGGCTCATCAGTTCATCACCAGGGTTGTGGATATTGTGAGCTTTCCCCACCCTTGCTTCAAAGCAACGGCACATCATCTCTAAAGAGTTAAATAGCAGACCCAACGGCCATGCGAACGGTATCAACGGTATCCTGCTGGAAGCAGGAGAAGTAGCTAGTAATGTGTATGATGTGTATGTTCACAAACTTATATAGCCCAATTGCAGCACACTGCCCTGTGTGTAGCTGGCAATGGACATCATACGAGGTGTGTACCTGACATAAGGGGTGGATATACCACTTGGGCGGCCAGCACTTCCAAGGAGATTTTGGTGGAGATCGCTTCGGTGTCGTCTTGGGCGGGCAGAAGGCAGGGCTGGATCAGCGGCTGCAGAAAGAAATGGTTTCAGGCATGTTTGTCGGTTGATGCAAGAGCAGTTGCAAGACATGCACATGCAGGAACCGATTGAGGAATACGGATTACGTGCTTAGCTAGCTCCAAGGCAAGTTTGTCCCCGCTCCACCGGGTTGTCCAACGGGCTTTGTGTGATGCATTCCAACAGCAGCTACTGCAAGAAGGTATCACTCGATGTTGTTGCTTGAATGGGCCTATTTAGTTTGCCAGGGTTGCTGACATGTAAAGGCTGTGGCACACACGGCCCATGCAACGGCTCTGTTACTGTTGGATTACATGTTGTGAAACAATTGCATATCAAATATGCATGGTTGAGCTCGCAACTTTAAGAAACAAATACTTAACATATGAAATATAAAGAATCTGTGGTACAGTTCAAAAAGGCAAGACCGTGTGTACCACCGTTTCTTCATCGCACGTCTCTCCATGATTTCGACAAATCACGACCCGATTTCAATGCGTTCATGTTGGCCAGGATTAACAACCTTTTCAACAAGAGGAGGCAGCCTGCTGAGGTGGACTGGATGCCTGCGTCGCTGTGCATCACTCACTCCTCGCCACTCACTGTCCTGCGACCCAACGCTCCCAACAGTGTTTGACCCGGGAAAAGCAGATGTTCCTGGTCACCTAGCTCATGTATATACATTTGATAGCGGCCCATAACAAGAATTGGTTTTGTGGGGATAGCTCGAAATCAAACAATTTGGGTCAGAATCGTTAGATCCTTGTCGTTGACATTATTGGCGGTTCAATCCACGGAATTTGGAGGCCGCCACATCCCCTGCGGCAACATCCACATGTCAATCTCCGATTTTCCAAGTCAGTGGGTCAACTCAACACCTTTGTTGCTGTTCATGGGTCCTTCTGACACATGTCGAAAATTCATGACGTACATCACTCGTGGATGTACTCAGATTGCCACTGAAAAGTAGGAACACGGCGTTTTGAGAGCGCTTGCTGCAGGTGCGATTCTCTGAGACTATGTACAGCTCAGCCATCCCACCTGAAAAGACTAACATGTCCAACACCCGCCCATTCTGTGCTGCCCTCAAGCTGCTAGCCCCAGGGATCCACACACCCTCTGAGAAGGTGATTGGAGACACTGTTATGTAGGTTTGGAGGTCCAGTCGTACATTCTGCGGTTCGGCGCTTCAATCCTAGGGTAGGATGTCCGTCACTGCCATCCGGGTAGAAAACATGCACCACTCTTCAGCTAGAACGCGTGGCTGGACTACACTAGAGATCTCCAGCGACACCCATTGGATGCTGGAGGTACATGTGTACTACATTACAGTAGTTTCAGAGTATATAGATGGATGTATGTAGATGGCACTGGCACCCCAAGAGGTCTTTTATATCGGAGTCCATATAAACCACCTTTTGAACACTATGCCATCTAATTCCTCTGAAACCACGTGGCATCATGGCGCCATGCACCGTGGCTTTGATTGGCGCAAGAATGGGCCGGTCCCGGTGTTTGGAGCTCCGCTGCAGTGGCCCCAGTGCCATTCTGAAATCCACGTGTGGTTGTGGATCCCCTTGAATAGGGGGGGCATCCGATTCAAGGGTTTGTGCTGGGTATGAATTGAATCTAGAATCTATCTTAGTCCTGGCCCTGGCAACCATGGTCTTTTGTGACAAACATGTGACCGATCGTCTACTCATCCAGATGTGCATGTTCAACCGTCAGTTGAGCCAACTGCCCATCCCAGACTAGGAGGACAAGGAGAATTCATCCCCATCCCAGACACTCCAAGGGTCTGTAATAATAATTGACCCCTGAAACCACTCCAATCTAGATCAATATTCCAGCTTCTTCAAAGTGACCTTTTGAAGGTTCCTAAGTGACCCTTACGAGGCTTAAGTGACCTCAAACCAGGTTATCAAAAGGTCACTTTGAAGAACCAGGTTAATAATATGACATATATATACAGTAACTATAACCGTATATATATATATACACTACATGGAGTGTTTTAGGCATGGGATGTTGGAATGCTCTTCTTTGAAGGGCACCAACGAATGTCCTTTGGACCCATCGTGCCAGGTGTACATCCACTTCCCGAAGACCTCAGAAGGTACGACTGGACTTAAAACCATTTAAAGCCCATCCCAAGGGCTAGTAGGTTGGAGGCCATCGCTATTAGTAACTCAAAAGACCTTCTCAGCACCTCCGATGGGAGCCCTCTTGGGGAATGTCATTTGTCCACCGAAAAAGAACCGAGCACGACGTCGGTGTCAGGACGGGTCCACCACGCGCGGCGGACCAATCATGTGGATCGAAGGAATTTTAGCGAACACGTCGTGGCTTTAAACAGCGGAGGCTTTGTGTTATTGTTACTCGTAGCTTCTTGTTAGGTAATGCACTTGTTACTAATACAGCTAATACAGCATCTAATAGCGACGCACTTGTTACTACAGGCGAGACTTTGTGTCATTGTTGTCCAAGTTGGTATCCAAGGATCCAAGTCAAGACGTGTCTCTTTTGCACGACTCGTTTTGTGTTTCCTGGTGCGAGGGGTAGCTGGCTAAGCCAACCAGGTCATCTTTGTTTCCGTCGACCAGCAGTCCGCGAGAGGAGGATACTCCATTGACCAGAGTTCCTTGGAGGTTCATCCCAGAATGCCTTAGGCCCTACAGGCATAGTCTGAGGCAGCTGAAGCCGGCCAAGGAAGGCACGTTGGCTCCTGTGCACGTTGGCTCGAAAAAATTTGAGAGAGAGATTTCTTCAACTGTTCCCCAACTTCAATCAATCAATAGGCTGAGCGTTCTTTCAAGACCTCCAAGGGGACCAAAATGTCTTCAAGTTGCGTCTTGATCACCCGTCCGCCCTGGTGTCTTAGGTTGGCCGGTGTCGGAGAGGTCAATGGCAACCCTAAGACCCACCCTTTGGATTGCAAAGTAGAGACAAGCAAGAGTGACCATCTCAACAGCAACATGGTGGAAGATGTGGAAGTGGTCTGTAACAGTTCAAACATTGGCAGCATTGTCTTTGTGTTACTTTCATGGTGTTTTCTCTACAAAGCAACAGGCGACGCGTGGGCTTTTAGGTACGTTAAACAACTATAATATGTACAAGGACCCTGGACCTAATATGTTAAATGTGGATGTGGCATTTGTGCTTTTGGCTTTTCGATCTTCACGCATTCTATATCTTTTGCAGTATGACGTGGATGTGCAAGAGACCTCGGCTGGGCAGCTACCAATTGCACCATGAAGTAGCTAGCTTGGCTAAGTGATGGCAGGAGCGTGGCAGAATTTGGCTGTGTAACATATCAACATATAAGCATTTAGGATGGTGATTTGTCCAGATGATTATTTAGATCTATATATGCAGTCGCGCATATTTGAGTGTGTCAATGATGGGCATTCACACGAAGGCTTAGTTGCTTTGTGTCCCTTTCATTCGGCCGGTCGACACCCGTTTTTGTGGTTTCAGAATTCAACATAAAAGGGAGTTTGGTTGTGTTGCACGTTTCTATCCCCTCAATTTCATTCAATTTCTACCACCTTTCAGCGCAGACACCAATGGGACTGGCATACCGATCATTTGAGGTGGTTGAAAAAGTAACGTCGGAATCTATGCCAGTCCCCTGGAGTGTTTGGGTTTGGAGCTGCTTTGCTTGGATTTTACTGGGTTTGTCCGCCCATGCCTCCGTGTCAGCCACTGAGTCAGGAGGATTTCGCCCGGCCGGCGGCCCCACCGGTGGAATCACACCGGACTCTGGTCCTCCGTCCGTCCTGCTTGCACTTCCTGCGTGCCAGTGGAAGAAAAGAGCACGTCCACTGACATCATTTTAGTTTCAACTGAGTTGAAACCACCAACCAGAAAATGGCTTCGAGGGTTTCGGGGCCAGCTTGTCATCTTGCTAACCCTGTCGACATGTGCCACATGGTCAAATTCGGGAGACTTGGTGCTCTTTTTTGGGGTGCCGCGACGTCGAAAAGCTCGGCTCAACCTGCGGAACACGCAGCCGATGCAGGTGGCGGCCGGATCGCTCCAGGCGGATGGATCTTCGTGTTGGCGGCTGCTCCAGCTTGGTGCTACAGACTCAGTGGATCAGAGGCCCAGTTGCCCCAACCATTTCGTGGGCATTGGTTTCCTTGGTTTCCACACTAAGCCGAGCAGCAGGTGCAGATCCAATTGACCGATCCTTTCGTTGCCAGGGATCTAAGCCAAGCAGCAGGTGAATCAGATTTACATAGATTTACCGATCCCCTTGTTGCCGATGGAGTCAACCGGGTGTCTCCGGTGAGAGATTCTCCAACTTGAGGGGGGGAGTGGTTTTTTTCGGCACCCGAATCACCCGAACTGGCTTTTTTGGGGTGGAACGGTTGGGGATGGGGTTGGGTGTCTGCCGAACTGGTCCATGGTCTGTTGCCGAACTGATGCCGAAGTCAAAGTGACACACTTCCACCCGTTGGTCCCCGTTTGTGCCACCTTTCAACCGTGCTGTGACACATTGCCTTTCACCTCAGACTTGTTGTATGCCTCACCCACTGTAGTGCTTTCGACCTTGGAATTTCAACCTGGCAGTTGGCAGCTTGAAACGGTTCTTTCTTTTTGAAGCAAGGGTTCAACATGGTGGGGTCCGACCAGTGCGTTTCAATGGCTTTGGTGAGAGAGTGCGGAGAGAGTGGCGTTGCGGTTGCAGCCGTTTTGGGATCAACCGCCAACACTCTGCTCCAATTGGTTTGCCAGGCGAGTGGACTGTCGGGGGAAGTTCTTGGGACAGACTCGACAGAGTCTGGAGACCTCAGGAGTCGCTCTTGCCTTAAGCAGAAACAGCTGGGTTTCCTTATAAGCTTCCTGTTTTTTGGGGGCAGAAGCTTATTGAGCTTCGAAGAAGGAGGAGTTGATCTGAGATGCAGGAGGGCAAGACAGCCTTGCCATTCAAGCAAAAACTTTAGATGATGAGTGACTGAGAGATCGGAGTTTATTAGACCTGGCTTTGTTACCAAAGATCAGTAAGCAAGTATTAGTGAGGATCCAGAAGTGCTGTTGTTGTTTCATGTGTCAAGAGGTAGATGGGTATGGATGGGCACCGTTTGCTCCCGGAATTTGGGGGGGCCTCTTGACCTTTTGCCAACCAAAAACCGAGCTAGGGCTCCAAGTACCTTTTGCGAAGGTGTCGGGAAGGGTTTAGAGGGTCCGAATACCCTCTGAGGAGGTACTTGGAGCCCTAGAGCGAGCATGCTCGCAACAAAAACCTGATGCAGTTATGCTACCGGGTAGTCCTCAACTTGATATGTTGCCTATTTGGGCACCGTCCTTCCTTGGTGTCCGGTTCAAGCCCACGGCCGGTCCAAACGTGTGGACTGAAGAACCTGCATAATCCGGTCCACCTATTAAAAATCACACGGCCCCCCCCCTAATAAGGAAACCTCGGTCGCTTTTTCTTTTAATAGGACAGCAAAAGACACCCACGTGGCCGCCACACAGGGGACCCGCTTGGACCAACGCCCGAAGACAAACCACCCGCCATTTTCCAGCCCTGGCGCCCGACCACGACCCACGCAGGGCTCACGACTCGCCTGTGGCAGCGATGGATCTGACGCCGAGCACTTCGTTGGGCCATCTGTTGGACGACAAGCTGGCTGAGCCGCTCGGTCCAGCTTCTGTCAATTTTTGGGACCGGAGACGGGGAGAGGGTCCCCCAGGGTCCGCTGAAAAAAAAAGACTATGTATATTGGCTGTTGTGATTTTGGGACCTGATGGTGTATCCATGTCTCTGCCCTGCATCTCCCATGTTTCACCCCCCACTGAACTGCCACAGAAACCACTGTGATCCACTGTGCACCTCACCTTGCCATCTTTTTTCATTCCTTGCCGAGGCTGCTCCAACGCTTAGAGAGCTGTGAGGCACAACTTCGCCGCAGTGAGACTGCCCTGGGCGCCAAGGGGGAGGAACTCGACAAGCTCAAGGAGCTGCTCACAGGCGCGGTGCCCGGCGCGGTGGTGACGAAGCCCGAAGCGCGTGATGGAACTTGTTGGGAGAAGTGGGTGAAGAGAGGAAATGGATGCAAAGGATTTGGGCTTGAACGAGGTTCTTTGAAGGAGTTTGGGTTCCTTATTTCTGAGTGGACGTTCGATATTAAATTGGGTTTTCACATTGTGTATTCTGTACAGTTGACTTTTGTTGTGGCTCAAGAACTAGTCCCAAAACCTTCTTGGACGAGTCGACCCTCTTAGACTCTAAGACTCATACACTACGTCTCTCCTTCCCTTTTCCAACCTAAGACAAACCAGGATGCTCAATTCTACACTCCCTGAAATCTGCTTCTAGAGGAATATGGTCATTGCTTTTCCCTTCAGCAGTTAAGTTCTTGTGGAAGACCTGTTTTGTTCCTAGGCAAGATCAGCGAGCTACAAGCGCAGATCGAAGATTTGGCTCAGGCGTCGCTGGCACGTGCTCCGTTTTTTTTTCAATGTGTTCATGTTTTGAACAACTGTTTGGACAAAAGACATGGTCCCAACAAGGGGATGCGTGTGAACTACAGGTGGAGAAACTCTTGAACTACTGACTGGTGGATTCAAGCCATTTGGAACGCCAAGCGCGTTTCTTGAATAAAACGCAAGGGCTGGACACTGGAGAAAAATGTGGGTGACCTGGGAAACCGGGGTAAGATCTAGACCTGAAGTTAGTTTGTTTTGACCTGAAGTTAGTTTGTTTTGACCATGCAGGAATTTCAGAAAAAACGCCAGATGCAATGTGCTTAAGAAATGCCGACCTGCTTATCCTGACTTTTTCCTAGATCTTCTTTCCAGAGTGGACAAATTTGACGATTTGCGGTGGCAACACTTCTCTTGGGACCGGTTCGTTTGGCATTGCACTTTGTGACATTCATGTTGCACTGAGGAGTTTTTCTTGGTGGAAGGTCAGGTCAGGAGTTTGAGTTAAATCTTTACAAGATGTGTTTATCTACCACTATCATCATCCACTGCTTGAGCTAGCTGTGGTGTTGTTCACCCAGAGAATTCGAAGGACCACGTCGTGCCAATTGTCCTGTTGCCTTCCGGGCTGTTTTTTCACGTCACAAGGTCCACAAGAGGCTTCAGGCTCGAATGGTGCAAAGCCCATGGTGAGTCTTGCGGTGCATTTTTTCCCCAGACACGACCTGGTTATTTGGGAGTGGCATATTCAACTTTGAGGTTTGAGGTGGCCTGGTTGTTCCTGGTGGTTGCAGGGGTTGATGAGGTTACCGGGGTCGATGAATGCGGTTTCGTCCGTTGCTTCTTTCCTCCGAAGAACCGGGCGGAGCGCCCGGTTCTTCGTTTTGGGTGGCAGGCACTGCGGCGGAAGGCGCCAGTGGGTGACTACTGCCCTCATCTGTGGCTTTTGGGCTTTTGGCTTTCTACATGTTGTTTGTAGAGAGAGTGTATGACATGTGCACAACCATTGAGTCCTTTCGGATGAGAACATCATGGAACCTTCAACTTCTTGAAGCTGACATGAGGAGTTGGGAGAGCTCGGACCTCCACCGCTGTCTTCTCTCAGAGGTACGACTCCACCAAGATGCCCCCATGGACCCCGAATCCACCCCTGGCCCCAAGTACCTTTAGAACATGGGACATGACCCAACCAACAGGTGACGTCATTTTCCGAGGTACATCCGCCTCGACGTCCAGGTGTTTCTGGACTCGTCCCGGTGAAAAGGTCGCTGGTTCCGACGCTTTTCATGTCGTCCCGGTCTTCGGCGAAGACATTGAAGGCATTGGAAAGTAGAGAGCATGGTGGTCACAATGGCAAAGCAGGGGAGCAAAGTGGGACCTTTGCTGTACAAAGTCTTCTAATTTGCATTGTTACACCTGGCATTTGTACAGCAGAGGATTTGCATTGTAGGACTCTACTGCCTGCTTGTACCGGCCTCATTGCACATCGCCCGGTGCAGCCTCGTCAGGCAGACTTGTCCGACACGGCCACCCTCTTTCAGCTGGAGGCTGGGTGGTCGATTCAAGTAAAATTATGTGCCTTGATATAAGAGCTGGAATCTGTCAAACACCAATCATGGGCACATCAACACAGGTTAAAGAACCCTAGTTCGACTATCCCATAGGTGCCCCAGGTTACGGGTGCTTAGATGCCACTTAACCTTTGTTGGCATGTCCATTTGTGACCTGTCTGCTTACAGATCTATCCAGGCTCATCCTTGGTTCGTAGACCCCTCTTGGCTCGTCTTGGACGGTTCCGCAGCGTTGGACCAAGCCCCGAAGCAACGCTGTGGTGAGCCCTGAACATCTAGCAGCTAGACGAGCTGGGGTCCTGTCCAGCTGTCGAGCTCGGTCCTTGGGGAATGGGCTAAGCGCCTCAGTCCCTTGAAAAGGGTAGTAGCGCCATTCCACTTAGTTAGGATGGACATCACCGATAAATCAATGAAGACCCTGGTATACCCTGGGACGCAGTCTCCCGGAAGACGAAAATGAAAACTACTTGGTGTCTTCACAATTTTGATTCCACTTCTAGTGGTGCCCACATGGAGACATGCTGATGTCCAAACTAAGTACAGCGATGCAAATGGTATATATGCAATTGTATGCATACATAATACACAATCGTACATATATATCCTATACCATCATTGTACACCCATAATAGTTCTACCCAGATGCTCCAAACAACCCTTGGTCCCTCAAAACCACTCAAAACCACAGGGATTGGTGAGAAGGTCCGGACCAGACCCAAGGATTCGGGTCCAGGGTTGTGTCTGGGTGACATTTGAGTCCCTCCATCTTCCTGCTGGGGTCGTCTCAGGCAGTGAAGAAGATCTTGGAGCTCAAGGCCAACCGCAATGAAGTGCCCCAGAAGGACCGGCTCCGAAAGAAGGAACATCAAACCGCAACGTGCGGGGGTGGGTGAATGGGTGGGTGGGTGGGGATATTGTTTGTGTTTTCAGTTGTGCGAGCTTTTGAGGGGGTAGATGACTAGATGAAGACTGATCAAGACCGTTCTGTTTTTTTTCTGCGATGACATGTTCTTACGCGGGAACCTGGCATGAAAGTTGATTTGTGTGGTGGGTGGCGGAGAGTGGATCGATAAGATTCGTGTGAACAACTCATTGACTCGGTGGTGGGTTCAGACATTGTGATGCTCAAACTTGAGGGACGATTGAACCCACTGACTGATATGTGTTCTTTCGTGCGCTGAAACTTGAAGCCACCAACTGAATACCCTGGGAGTCAAAGATGGTCTTCAGGTGACCCGCAAAAGAATTTTCTTTACTTCAGTCTGTCAAAATACAGTCTTTGAACTTCTAGGGTTGATATATCATATACCCAGACTATACCTTTCGAACTCTGGACCCATGCCCACTTTTTCCCTTACATCCGAGAAGGGTGAACCGCACGCACTGAAAGAGAAGCCGCTGACCGTCGGTTCCCACCCGGACCCGAACCGGTCGTCCATCGTCCATCCGAGTGAGGAGACCGTGGTTGAGTTGCAGGAGAGCACTTTGAGCAACAGCAAGAGCTTGGAGGAAGTACAGACGTGCCTTGGCGAGGTGACGGGATCTGGAGAAGTGCTATAAAGATAGAGCTTATGTGTTTTAAATATGTTTAAATCTTTTTTGATCCATTTTGGAGGAGGAGCCAAAAAGATGTGTGTTCAATGGTTGGTTTGGTTTTACAAAAAGGTTGATGAGTCGTACTATATAAAGCGGGTGCTCAAGGGCGGATCGATGAAAGGACACTTCTATTTGCGGTGAACCTGCGCTTCACCGGGTGTTTACCTTTTTGGGGTTTTGTTCTGGACTCTTTTCTAGATTGGTCGCAGAGCCGGTCACCCCGGCTGGAGGCCAGATCCATTTGACGCTTCACCGAGTTCAGAAACGACTGTTCCAGCCACCACGCCTTTCGGGTTGACATGCTGTTCTCATGCGGATGGGGAACCATTCTGTTCTCATTCACGCGTCCGCGGTGCAGCTGGCGGGAACCGCCCGATTCCTCGGCGCGAAGGGTTCCATGAAGGACGGCGCTCAGGTTCTCGAGCTCGGGGCGCTCGATGCAGGTCAGGTGATGCCAGATCAGATCAGGTCCTACCAGGTCAGCTCGATTCTGATTGTGTTTAGGATCTTCGCAAAGAGGAATCTTTTCAGGAGGAGGCTGAATCGATCGCTGGGAGCCTCCAACGAAGGGCCACACAAGCATGCATTGCAGAATGCGTCCTCCTTTCTTACTCCTGAAGGAGAAGAAATTCTTCGTGCTTTTCAACATGTCTCGGACGAGCTCTGTGCTCGGCCGAGATCACCGTCTTTATGCTAAATTCACGTCTTGTCGGGAGATGAGATTGGCATCCTCGTCTCAATTCTCAATGCAGTATACGGTATACGGCTGTTGTGACATCGACCGTTCCGTGCTGCATCTTGGGTTGTATGCATCGAGGCTTCGGATCTCAATCTCATAATCCCAAGCTGCCTCCAAGTTGGAGAGCCGAACTTGAGGCGAATTCCCAATTCGTTCACTCGTTCACAGCCCTCCTTCTTTGGAGCATCAATTCTGTGTGGGATGGGGGGAGAAAGGGCTGCTGCTCTCTTGAGTGTTCTCGCCGGCAATGCTAGGTAGCTCCCAAGGACCCTGGCCCCTGCTGAGGAAGGCTTTACCGAAGTGTAGATGCAGCCCCTCAAGCAGAGAACACTCACTGCAGGCTACAGGATGAAGGAACTAGGTGTGAAAGAAGCTTCTCTCACTCCCTCCAATAAGTGTGACCTCACCAACCTGAAGGACTGACGAACCAGTCAACCATGACGACTTGCTTGCTGAGGTCTGCCAAGCACTGCTGAAAACACCATTTGGATCACCTCACTGAAATGGTCCGAGCATCCTGTATGATGGGTTCCGAGTGTCCAATACCTCCATCACTAGTGTTCACCCACCCAGTTCTTTGCTCGAAAGGTTCTGCCGATCCCAGGACGCTGAGCGCAGCGAAGAGTCGCTTCAGCCAGCAGATCAATGAGCTCCAGCAGTCCGTACACACCAAGGCGCTGGAGATCCGCAGATCCGTAGATCCTCCAGTTCTGGCCGCGCGCGATTGGTCTGCAGCCGATTTGCAGCCGATTTCCCACCACCGAAGCCGCTGATGTCGCTGGTGCGGCGGACATGGATCGAGAGCAATGATGGGGTGGGCCCCAGCCCCTTTTGGGGCTGCAAAGACCTCCGAAACCCGGTCTTTATGGTCTTTGGGATGGGTTTGAAGGGTCCGGGCCGTGTTTGGCACGGCTTTGTTTTGGTCCAGGTCATTCCAGGTCTTTGGGATGGTTACCGGTGACGACACAGGCTGCATTGTGGCGAAGGAGTCTCAAGGTAGAAATAGCCATAGTAAGCCTAGAAGGCACAGGTGGAGAGCATACTGTCATATTATTTTCTATATATTTGTTCGCAAATTGTCGAATAGTGATAGAACACTTTTAGTGTCATCGTTTGTGTTTGGCAACCTCCAATGTTCGATTGGATGCATCTCAGCTGATGATCAGTAGGTCGAGCTATGTAAAGGTAAACACATCATCAGGAATCAGGAACCTTTGAGATCCCTTTGACCAACCATCCAAACATATACAATCCAAACATTCCGACCCATCATCCACTAAAACCAATATAAACCAGGACTCCAACCATCCAAAGCAACCATTGTCATCCATTAGACCGGGCCCCCAAAACCCACAACATCCAACTCATGCCGAAGAAGAAGAAGAAAAGAAGAAGACAAAAAAAACAGTAAAGATAAGAAGAAAAAAAAAGAAAAATAACAAGAAACAAAATCATAAGACAATTACAAAACAATAAACAATAAAATAACAATAACTAAAAATAAAAAAAACAAAAACAAAAAAAAACAATAATGATAAAAATAAACAAAATAAGAATAACAACAAAATAATAATAAGAAAAAAACGAATAAGAAGAAAAAAAAGGACACATGATAATAAAAATTATATTTAAAAAAAAAAAAAACAAAGAATAAAAAAAAAAAAAAAAAGAAAACATAAAAAAAAAAAAAAAACGAATAAGAAAAATAACAATAAAACAAAATAATAAGAAGAAACAAAAACACATCCAAAGCAATGAAACGACTTTGCCCAAACAGTCGTACCGTGCCCCGGGCCCGGAGTCGTCTCGTCTCATCCTGCGCTGCTTGATGTCAGGCGGAGCAGTGCCTAGTGCCGAGCCTCGAGCTGTTCCAACTCCGTTTGGCGGAGAAGGTGGGAACCACCGACGGACCGAGGGAGAGGTTTGGGTCGCTGGTGCACCCGCGGAAATGTGTGAAGAAAAAGGCTAGAAAGGGTGATGAAGCAAGAGAGGGAGTTGTTTGAGATTCTCGAGGCCCTCATCAGCTGTAACCCATTGGTGGTCAGGTGCAGTTGCTAAGGTTACAAAAGGATATTATATATATAAATAGGGTGTCTTCTTGGTACCCACCAACAGCTTTGTGAAGACCCAGGATCCCGGTTTGCCCTCGATGTTGGTGGATCCAAACACCCACACTTGCGCCCCATTGTGAGATCAAAAAACACAAATTAAATATATATATATATACAAAAAACACATCCGCGGCCCAGGTTTCAAGGGTTTCTGCAGTTACACCATGTGATTTTGTTGGGGTGCTGCAGTTACAAACCGTGCTTCAACCGTTGGGTAGTCCGTTGGGTCTATCTTCGCCTCCGGGTTTCCAGCACGATATTCGCCTACGGGTCGCGGAGGCGGCCCAAACAAACAGATCCGAGACGCCGTCGCCTTCCGGGAACGACCATGAAAAGAGTCATAACCCATAGACTCCATGGGACTGCCATAGGACTGCCGATCAGGCCAGGGGTGGTGCCAGGGGGGTCAATGGGGCGGCATATATGGCAGTCCCATGGAGTGTCTGGGATAATAAGGACTTCACCTGGTTTCATAGTTCCTTAATGCAACAAGACAAACGAGAGCTGTTTGGTTTAAAAAACCTTCAATCGATGTCGATGTTGGAAGCCTAGGCTAAGTGTATGTAGGTTGCGTTCCATGACCAGGAACACTCCTATTAAAGCAATTATCATCAATTCTCATTGTTTTTTGAGGAAGGTCTGCCACTGATTGCCACTGCATCTCAGAAAATCCTCATCTGGGCCCTGGTAATTGGATATCCCCAAGGTCAGTGGTTAGCTCCTGAACGAACGGCGACGGGACGGCACCGGATTCAGGCCGACGTCACGGCCGTGCCCACCAACGAGCAACTCAAGGCGCTCCGTGCTCGGCGCGGCCGTGGCGGAGTTCGGCGCGTTCGTGACTTGGAGTGTTTTGGGAAATCCTTGGACCCTCTCGTACCAAAGTTGGAGAAGTCAGGAATCATTGTCATGTTGAGTGGTGTCGCATGGCCATGTTGGGTCCTTGAAGTCAGGTCCGTTCCACATCACTGCAGAAGACTGAACGGTTTCCTTTCAATGAAGTGATCCTGATCAGTGACCCTGCCGTATAGAACTGGAGTCTCTCTCCCACTCACATATCCATGTGGAGCAGTCACCATGGTCGCAACTTGCAGTGTTAATGTCTCGAAGATCTGATCTTCTTGCAATCTTCATAGCTAGACGAGTCTCTTTTCCTCGACAGGTGGTGATGAAGATCTTGCAGATGAAGGCGGATGCTGAACAGGTACCACGGCTTTCTGATTTCCAGGCCATTGGTGACAGTCGTGGCTTTCGGAGGGAAAAACAATGCAAACATGTGGGCGATCAGTGTTAGAATCAATCCCTTTGTTCAAGTCGAAAGGAGCAATTTTGATGTTTTGTGAGCAAACACTTGGTCCGAGTGGTGGCAGAGGTGATTGTGTTGAACACATGGTCAGAGTGGCGGGAGGGTGGAACTCTCAAAAACATGGTGAAGGGTGGGGCTCCAAAAGCCCAGTGAAGCATGCATTGCGCAGCACTGAACCAGAACATGTGGCCGGGAGACCACTGAACCAGAAAGGTCAACGGAACGCTCGGAGGAATCAGAGTGGGATGACGCACTGCCCCATACGCCCGGCCACATCACCTGCCACGCACTCGCGTACCTGACACCCAACCTGAACTGTCAGGCGCTGGGGCAGAGCGTCCTGGAGCTCGGAGGACTCAAAGCACAACTGGAAGCCTTACAAGCCTTGGTTCTGCAGAAGGCTCCCTGCTGCTCCGGAAACCCGACCAAGCCCTCAACAAACCCTAAACCGTGCGACCGTGCGACCTGCCGTGTGCGAACATTGGTCGTGTGTGTTTGGTGTTGTTGGAACCACACCGTGCTGTCCTACGAGTGGCTTTGGGGTGGAGGGGGTACCGGCGTACGTCGTCGGTCCTTTTGGTCCCATTCAGTGTCAGTGAGGTGCAATGTGACGGAGAGTGCCGGACGGTGGGGCTGAACTTGGGAGAGCAAGCAAGCAAAGTGTAGGACCCAACTTGTTTGCGGTGGCACTTTGCAGGTTGGTTTGCTTTGGGTTTGCAGGTGAAGATTGCGGCCAAGCGACAAGAGGTTTGCGTCTTGAAACCAGGGCCCCCCGAAAAGCGGGGTGGTGGATGGACAGCCCAGACACTTCTGAAAAGGGAATATTTGGGGGACACTTCTTTGGTCTTTCAGACCTTTAGTCATTTGGGTTCGGCTGTGACCCAGAACCTGCGGTGATAGTTCCGCGTCAGGAAAGCGAGCTGCAGAACCTGCAGCGAATTGTGCAGCACAAGGCGGATGTCGGTGAGGCATGGAGCCGAGTGGTTTGAGGGGCGGAGTGGCGCCGACGGCGAAAAGGAACGCAGAGGTTGACCAAAGGACTACAGGCATCGATCTGAGGCTTCATGAGTGGTTGAGTGAGTGGTTGCTGTGCGGTTCTTGCTGCTGTGGAGCTCGAAGTCGAAATCAGGAGTGGAGTGAAAGCTGCACCAATGTTTGGGAAAAGTGCCAGGCAACACAGAGCAGTACCGCGACTGTAGAGGTCTTGCCTCCACCAAGCTTAACTATCCGAGACTACCACTCCATTTGTTGTACGCACAATAGCTGCTGTTTACAATACATTACAATACTTAATATTGAGTAATTTGATGATCAGAACTGTTGTAAAACCGTACATTATATTATATGTTGTTTATTTATCGCCACCCCCTTACCTTAGGTTTTTGAGGGGGGACGTAAAAAATGTAACTCAATGTAACTTACATTTTTTTGGGGGGTCATAAATGTATGTTGGACCCCCCCCTACTTTTTCACCGCTGGCTTTCCTAGGGATTGACCAGTGGAAGTTTAAGTTCTTGGGAAGGGGGGGGGGATGTGGGCTGGCAGGGCTTCCCCAGCGAATCACCGGTGAGTGGTCAGAGTGCAGGAGAGGGGGGGAGGGGGTGGTAAAAATGTAACTTACTATGTGGGCACGTGGCAACTTACAATTTACAGGGTACCTCTGAAAAGGTAGCATATCACCTAGGCACATGGTAGCTTACATTTTACAGGGTACCCCTCAAAATGTAACGTTCCATCCGCGCGAAAGCAGAGATGACTTGCCAGACTTGTATTTGTTTCAGCCTTGTGCAATTTTGTGTAGGCATATATATATATATTGCTGTATTCTTGCATTGGAGACTCAAAAATGCAAGCTTACATGTTCTACGTCTATGGGAGAAAATGTAAGCCTACATTTTCTACGTCTATTTTCAAAAATGTAAGCCTACATTTTTGACGTATCAAACCAGGATTCCCCCCAGGAAAAACGTAACTTACATTTTTTTAGGTCCCCTCCCCCTTAACAGGTAGTGATGTTTATTTTTGTACTAAATTATATATATATGTTTATAGGTCATTTTTTGCATGTTGTGTACCATAGCCTTTGGTGAACCACCTAACAAGAAAGATGGGATCCATCCAAGCCCATCGTCATCGGGTGGCAGCTCTAGGTGGCGACCTCGTTGGAGGTTCAGCTTCTGAACGGAAAGCTGGAAGGCAAGGCTGAAGCGAAGGACTGGCCTCGACTCGCTAAACTATAAGGGGATCCGGACACGTGTTTCAGGAAGTATATGTGGCATCGACATGATCCAGAAACAAATGCAAACGACTTCACCATTTCAATACCCCATGAATCTTCAACCCCTCTAGTTAAGGTTTGTGCTACTTGAAAGAGTTGTATGTCTTGTGGTTCCAAGGCACTGAGCTCATTCCAAGGACACCCCGACCTCGCCAGGACACCCCGACCTTGTTGCAATTCCAAGCCTTGTCCAAGACCATGGAGAACAAGGCACCGCACAAAAGCTGTTTTTGCGCACCGCAGGAACCGGGTCCAAACCTTGGGTTCTTCGAGTCAGTGAAGAACCGGGGAAAGTGGGCACAACGCGAATTCCCCACACCTCCTGGCCTACCTCCGTTTCGTCTGGTGGGGTGGGTTCCGGGGGTCTGTGTTTACCGAACCTGAGGATATGGGACAGGAGCCCTATAAGCACTTTAGACACTCCACTTGCAAGTGTACATCCTCTTTTTTTTGTATTAATCAGGAGTCTACTCAGTAGTAGTTTTGGTCATTCTGCAATCACGGGAGCACAAGAGAAGATCACAGTTGCTCTCGTTTTAGATTGAAGCTCTCGAATCTGACTGTAGGGAAGTTGGATTGCAGCCAATCTATGTGTCGGACATGGTTTCAGCCTTCAGGACCCATTTGAACCGTGATACTCATTTCTGCATCATGCAGCAGTCGCACCGTTTGTTTGCGGCATGATGTTTGGACGCATTTTCCTCCGAGGGTAGACAACCAAGAGGCAGGCTATTCAGGGACTGGCTTGGTGAGACGCTTCAAAAAGTCCAGCCAAAGAGTATGGGGTCGCCTGCCTTTGAAGAACAACAAAGAGGGTGTTTCTTCAGGATTGCTTGAATAATTCATCAATCCTGCCAATGGAGTCCTCATGTTTTTAACCAGCGATGTAAAAAACGATGGATCGCCCCTGGTGTGACTTTCAATCTCGACACACTATCCACAAGCCCAGAGCATGTCCTCCATTTGTAGGCTTTCAGTGCCCACTTCACCATACCCCACCCACCCACCTTCCACGCGTGGCCGCGTGGCCTCTCCGCTCGCTCCCAGGCGGACAGCTGGGACGTGCCCACCTTGGCAGAGTTCCGTGCGATGGATCACCTGCTGCGCCAGGGGCGCCCGGAGTTCCGAAGGTCGACCCATGCTTCTCGCAAGGCCGAAGTCGAGTCGGTGAAGCAGGAGGGTGCTGGTTGGGTGGACCAGAGTGAGGAACAAGTTGGATGGCTAAGGATTCCTTCAGAGAACTGGATGAGAAGCAGGAGGGATTGGATAGCTAAGAAGCCCCCCTTCTTCCTCCCATTTGCCTGCGAGCTTTGCGATACATAGTATGGACCCAGGGGAAGACCACAGTGAGTCATCGTGAACGAACTGCGGGAAGACCGTCCAGTTCTCCCTGCTGCTTGGACCGAGGCAAGCACGGTGACCTGGCCGGAAGCGTGGAAGAGCTGCAGAAGCTCCTGCAGCAGGTGACCTCGGCCGATCTGGCTGGGAGGGACAAATGGCTTGCGTCGATGTGGCTGGCGCATGCCGTTGGTGCTGGGGTGAAGCTTGCGGCCAAGGATGGCCCAAGTGAGCCCATCACTCACAGAGGATCAGGGGAGAAGTCCTTTTCCCAGACACGACCAGTCTGGGACTGCCATAGGACTGCCACCCCATTGACCCCCCCTGGCACCACCCTGACTGATCGGTCAATATGCCAGTCCCCTGGGATATCTACGTATATATTATATTATTATATATTACTATATATATATATACATGCTGCTCACCCCTCAAACCACTTCCAGATCTCTGATCGGCTTCGTATGCTGAGACAGCCTGTTGGGTCTGGGCATCCACTGGACTCCGTGTTGGAAACCCACCCCCCCGCGATCGATCGTGGGGCGCGCAGGTGGTGACGAAGCAGTGCTTCGAGAAGCTCATGAAGGAGGCGATCGGATAGTGGTACTGAAGGGGCTGCAACTGCTGCAACGTGGTGGTACTCTTCAGGAAGAACACCAGCAACACCTCAGATTTGCTGTGTGAAGGGCCTCACGATTTGCTGTGTGAAAGGGCAGGGGCGGCAGGGTGTCCTCGCTTACGGTGGCCCTTTGGTCGACCTTTTCATAAAGACCCAGGAGCATTTTGGGATATTTTGGGAAGCTGCCATCTCGTCATGCTGTTTGTCCCAGTGCATTGAGGAATGACACCAGATCGTTGGTCACCTTAGAGTAGTGGATTCATTCAGTGCCGTGGAGAATCACTCCACACGGGGTGCCAGACCTTAGACTCGGAGTGATTTTTGCCACCCCCCTAAGCTGCCCTCTCCTATGCCCCCTGCTGAGCTGAGCTCGGTGAACCCCCCACGTGTGGTAGTGCCGGTGACCCTCCGCGTGTGGAGGTGAGTGAGAAGGCCGATAGCAAGGATGCTGCTCTGGCGAACTTGTTGCCTCGAATCGGTTGGCCATGCCAACAGCTCGGGCGGAGGGCGTGTTTCTTCCAATTGATCTGTTTTGGTTTGTTTAGTGACCCTAGGGCTCCAGTCGTACTTCCTCAGAAGGTATGACTAGACCCTCCAAACCCATCTCAAACACCTTCTTAGAAGGTGCTTGGAGCCCTAGGGTGAAGGAGATTTGGGACATTTGGGTTTGAACTGTACGTGGCTGGTTGTGTCTACCATCCCTCTCGGTGGGTCCGGTGCCACGGTGCCACTCCTCACGTCACGTCAGCATCACTCCGAGGGCTGTGAGTGAGACTGGAGGTGGGAAGATCGAAATATGCCCTCACTGACTCACTGGGTTTCCATGTCAATGTTCAGGTCCACTGGGACTCACTGGGACTCACTGTGGTTTCCTCACTGGGACTCACTGAAGGATTCCAGTCTGGTCCATTTTCAGGTTCCATGTCAATTACTTTTTTCAGGTGTACCTTCTGAACAGGGAGGACTTGAAACCCTATGGAAAAAACTAGAAAACATGAGGTCTTGGATGGTCTTGACTGTGCCTTGAAAAGAAAGGGAGCTCAGAGGTAGTGTGGAGGGAGCGTGAATGTGCACTGCAAGCCTTTGCCTCTTTCGGCAGTCAGTTCTGTGCCTCTTTCGAACTCCAATGATCGTAGTTGTAAAACACCCATTTGCTCCTGGAAATGCTTAACGGTTGCTGATACGCCTTCTCTTCAGCGCCAGTTGCTTGATACTCCCATTCTCTTGGGGCCATCCGTGGCTGAGGTGCCTAACATGGAAGAATTCGACACACTCAAGGCACTGCATGGCGGGGTTTGGGCTATGAAAAGGGTCCTAAAGACGTTTGGCGTATGGTTCCGTTCCACCTGCTTTACTTTTTCTTGTTTTTTTGGGGGGGAGGGTCCTTATTATGGTTCTTCACACACGTTTAATGATGAATTTAAGTTAGGAAACATGGTCGACGATCTCTCCAATATTATCCAATGACCATGTTGAGCTGCTCGGAAGGTGTAAACTACCAGGAAGGTTCGCTTTCTTGACATGAATAAATGTGATCAAGGCCCCAGAATTCCACAGAGACCAGAATTCCCTGACTTGAATCAGCTGTTCAATGAACTTGTGAGTCACCCCACCACAAGTGACTTCGACGTGCGCCTCCGACCTTCTGTCTTCGAAAGTTTGATTGCGCATCGTCTCCGAACTTTTGATGACTCAAAAACAATCAACATGTCCATTCTGCTGAGTCACTCAATATTGAATACACATTTCAGGTCCTGTGGGAGTAGGTAGGAACTTGTTTCCCAACAAACTCTATAAGCCAACTATAACATCAACTAACTATCATGCGACAGTCCATTCGAGAAAACTGTTTTTTTAGCTCAGCGCGAATGGGGAATGTGACGATCTGTGAAACGTCCGGTCGAAGGGACGTGGAGTCCGGTCGAATCGCTCATCGTGGTTTTTTTAACGAACGGACATCGGCAGTGCACTGCACTGGATTTGATGGGCTTCTGATTTTTGCCTTTGTTTGATGGGACATGGCAAATCCTCGGCCCGTCTTCAACTGGGTCTTTGTGCCCATGTCACGCCGCCATGACATGCCATGACATCTATTTGGTGGGTGGGACCAGTGGTCACAAGGCGTTGAGTGATGGTTCGACATGGTTCGACCATTCAGCAGTCCAGAAAGGGCACAGTTCCAGCGGTTCCAACTGAAGGGGTGGTTTTGAGACCCATCCAGTGAGAGGATGTGACAGGGGCACCCCTATCCTCACGTCAACATTTTCACAAGAATCCTTACCAACGAGCTTTATGGATAACCCTCACCATCAGATACCACGAAATACCCTGGAACCCGCAAGCAAGCCTTTGCTGCGCCCACCTCCCCTGCGCGACTGACTTGGCGGTTCCTGCAGGAGGCTTTGGACCTCAAGGCGAACCGCAGCGATGTGCCCACCTTGCAGAACTTTGTGGCGCTGCAGAAGGTGCGAAACGGTGGAGCAGTGGAGACGTGGTGTTCTGCACGCAGTGGCCATCAGCTCAAAACAGAATGCACAGAAGTGGGCAACATCAACAAGTCACTAGGTGTGGAAGGCGTCCTTCGCCAAGCCCTTGTTTGAAACCAGTAAAAAAGGGTTGGCGGAGAGGGTGCCAGACGGCAGATTCGAAACCCGGCAAAAGGGCTGTCAAGGCCACAGGCGTGGAAAGCGTCCTATCTTTATCTGGTTTTGCATTGTATAGTGAAACTCTGTTATCCCAGCATTTTCTTTCCTTGACCTGGTGTTGCACTTTATCACGATCTCTTGTTGCTTCTATTGAGATCTGGCTTCATCACTTCATAAAGGCTTCACTTGTCCATCCCTCAAATGATTTTTTGCGATCTGACTGTGCATTTATATTCTTTATAGAAACGCCTTTGCCAAATCATTTCCTATATATATAGATGCGTTTCCTTTTGCCAGGCACTCTATAGACATCATTTCTCCATCAAATGTTCGGCAAATGTTCCCAGCGGCAAAGAACAGAGGATATATAAAGATATATACCCTTGCAAGAACCCTGTATATGTGTATATATATATATATTCATCAGTACACAGATGTACACAGCGTGCGTTTGGGGTCCTACATTGCGTGATGTCTGTTGCACTTTTATGAACCATGTGTAGTGCTACCCAACGGATGTGATTCCTAAACCAAAAGATCCAGGAATCATATGGAGTGAACTTGCAGTTTCATGGTCCCAAGTCGGCGCGTAACAAATTCAGAACAATTTTACAACACCAAAAAGCAACTGTACTCAAAACAACTAACAACAGTTTATCCCCACATATGCAAAGAGTGAAAACCAATAGCCTTTTTCAGTCTTGGATTCAAACAAAGACACCACGCAAGTATTCAGTGCAGACCGATATGCGTACTGCCCCGGGCCCTGGGCCAAGTTTTGGCAAAGTACATTTTGATTACATCGCCGTTGCGGAAATCCAACCACATCCACATCATTTCATAACGGCCGCGTCGTTCATTTCCCGGCCATCGAACCCATTTGGCAAATCCGATTTGATCAAATTCACACCTTTCGTTTTGCGTTTTCGCCTATCGAGTTGTTTTGGTTCAGTTTGGGCTTTGGTGTTTATAGTTTGTTTGTTTTTTCCGTAGCCATTTTGGCTCAAGAAGACTGCTAGGTCTCGCGCCTATTCTGCATCTCATCTGATTGCATTCACAAGTACCGTTTGGATTACACTTGTGGTCATGATATGTATCAGCTCTGGGAACCGCCGCTTGGGCGCAACGCCTTTAGTTGCCTTCGTTCTTGTCACAGCTTCGCTCGCGCACAATTGTGAGCATACGTGCTACATGAATTTCGTTGACGAGTGTGCCAAAAATTTGGGTGATCGCATCCCGCCTTCAGCGCTGCTTGCTCAGGTCACTCAGGGAATACTTCCAGACTTCTTGCAACCGTCACTTCAATTCTACGTTTGCAAGAGTGTGTCGCTCATTGTATCTCGCCACTCAAGCCTGAAGGACTTGCGGCCGTGATTCCACCAGGTGAGGTTGTCAACAACCTACTCCAGACGCTTGGCTTGCCTCTCGTTGAGCGCAATGCAATCGGTCAGGAACGCCAGCCGGTTTTTGACGATCGTTCTTTTGACAATGGGCAGTACCAGGGGGTTGAAGTTACCACTACTCCTAATCTTCCTGATCATGCTCGTACGCACTCCAATGAGCTGGATTTTGCAGTGCCTCCATTGCCAGTTTTGGATTCTCCTGCTGACCACTCAGGAACTTCATGTGCCTACGGTGACGGTGGTCAAATCTTGCGTGTCAGGCGTGTTCAACTCATTGAGGAGGTTGAGTATCTTCAAACCACACAGCGAGCTTCTGATCCACCGGTACTTGCACAACAGTCAGTGGAATCTTTCGATAAGGCTTTCGCCTTAATGAAGAGTTCCTTTAGCACTACTTCGAGGCCGGTACCTCGCCTACTGGTCGACGGTCTTGGCGATGAATCCTCTTTGCTGGAAACCCACGAGGATTTTTCTGAGGCCTTCCGCCTCATGTCAGCTGTCTCGCAAGCTTCCTCCGATCACCAGAAGGGGGATCGTTCGCCCCCTCAGTTGATTCTCAAGAAAACCACCATTGAGATGGTGGTCAGTGGGCAGTCTCTTTCGGAACATCATGTCGAACCTGTTCCTTATGAGCCCTCCATTACCATTTTGGACAAAAGTCAAGCGGAAGCCCCAGCTTTACTTGGAGAACTTCCACGGTCTGCAGCACCAGTTGCCGCCCAGGACTTCATCCTCCAGCCTAAGGCAATGCCCAACCTTGTCGAGCTGCAAACCACCTCTTCCACGACTACTTTGCCAGTTTTACCGTCCGAAACCCTGTTTGACGCACGTGCCGTTACAGGTGTGATTGTCTTCGTCTCATTTGTCATGCTGGTGGTGCATTTCCCAACAAAACGAAAGTCTTTTCAGCCTGTGGCTGTGTCTCAGGAAGTTCGCCAACCTCATCCACTTCCTTCTGAGACTGAACCATCTGAGCCTGATGATCTCAAGTACCTTCCAAGTCTCAAGATGAGCTTCTACAGATCGACGGTTCGTGCCGTTTTTTTCTGATGCCTCTACGCCTTTGTTCAATGCCTTTTGGAGCTCTCTGGCTTCGGGTGACTCCAATCGTGTTTCGACGGGAAATGATGGTGTTTCTGATTGCTTGAAGCGTCTTGCTCTTTTCCTTGACAAATATTCTGAACCCGGTTCAGGCGAGTTGTACCACCTGATTGTGATTGGCCTTGCTAAGCAGCATTTGAGTGAGAATGGCTTGCTGTGTGTCCAGGCTAATGATGCTGGAAGTTTGAAAGGTGTGCAGTTTCTGCGTATGGTGTTGGAATACCGTGAAGGATTGCTCTCAGAACACCAGGCTGCCAATTTTGTCTTCTATGACAAGATCAATGCCTCTTATCATCCATTGTCCCAACCTGATGTTGAGGTTCAAACTACGGTTTCATACGCCCAGGTTCTGGCATCTGTTGGTGGTTCTTCCAAACCTCTCACCTTGGCGTATACCATCATGCAGGCCATCAACTCAAGCTCTCCCATCAATGAGTCTATTCTTTGTGTTGTTGGATCTGTCAAGTCTCGTGGTGGTGAGTACAACTCCTGTCAGCCTTTGATTGGAAAATCTCGCCAGACTTTTGCCGCTTTGAATGGCTGCATGACTGCGGGTACTTTTGTGTCCTGCAAAACCATTGCTTTGAGCTCCAATGACTTTCCGCAAATCAACGGCGTTGTCTTTGATGTGCAGCCTCTTGAGAAATTGGAAGAAGGTTTTCAAGTCTCTCTCACATGGCGCTCAGCTTTCAATGGGTTTGAGGTCTGGCATTCCACGTACGTCGCAGAGCATCCCTTGGCTGACTTCAAGTTCTTTCGAAATGGTCAAAAGATTGACGCTCCGTACAATTTTAATCAAGGTACAGGTGTTGTGATGCGCGTTGGCTCTTTTGATCCTCTCTCTAAGAAGTTTCGGAATGCGCTCTTCCATTGCGAACTGTCCAGTGAAGATCAATCTGATGTCGGACAGGATATGATTGAAGCTCCTTCCTCACACGATCCTGATGACTCTGATGATTTTATATGATTTTCATGATCCATGTGATCAGCATTCCGACAAGGTCTTCTGGCCGAAGCGTGGCAAACCGTCTCCAAAACCCCGTGTGTATGGAGGTCGCAAGGCATTGTTCATGCTTGCTCTTCTTTGGGAGCTGTCCGCCAAATGCTTTGTGTTCGCTGCCACCAGGGATCCATCTCGCTTTTCCTGGAAGCCGGACCATATATCGGATGATGAGTTCCTTGAGACTCCTTCTCTGTTTGTTGGCGAGAACATCGTTGAGTCTCCTCCCGTGAAGCCAGAGCGTACTGAGATCACGACCATCGCCATGACTCCGCTTGATTTTCAATTTTCAATGCCTCATCAGTTTATGACTCATACCCAGGGCCCTCCAATTGGTGTCAATGAATAGCCCCGAAAAGAGACGATTTGGTTTGTCGATTAACCACCACGACCGCTGGTTTGGCATGGTCTCCTACTGCAAGAGGGCATTGGGTCCTCGGTCCCCAGTCCTCAGTGGTCTCAATTAGTAACGTGTAGAGAGTTGAGTCTTGCTATTAAGATGGTCGGTGGGTGTAACAAAGATGCATTTGAGATGCATGTCGTATTTTTTCAGGATGGTTATGACATGATGTGACATTGCATTTCAAAGCAAGGCTGGCCCGTAAAGTTTAAGCAATTTTTTTGTACGTAACCTTTGTGGGCCAGTTGGGGGTTGTTTTGAGGTTGTTTTGAGGTTGTGACGAAGTTGTGTTGGTTTGCACAGATATTCTAAGCTCTTTGAGAATTTGGCCCGCAGCACGATGGGTTCCCATGTCTGAAATGGTGACAGCAATCTGGGTTGAGGTTCTTTTAGAAAGGAGAGGCACATCTCAGGAAATGGTGTTTGAATGTGTTTGATCCACAAGACGGAAACTTCCAGAGCATTGACAAAGTCATTTGGCAAACATTGACCAAATCATGTGGTCCTTTGTCTTATCCGCCAGGATATGCCCTCACGCGCTGCCATCATGGTGTTGAACAACGCCTTGCAGGGCAAGGCTTCGCTTTTCCCGCACTGGCCTTGGGTTGTCGAATTAAGGTGTTTCCTTTTAAGTTTTAAGTTATTAGTGTTTGTGTGTGTGTGTACTAGAATAGTGAGACTCAGCGAAAATTTCAGCTGATCCATGATTTCAAGATCACTCTCCTTCAGCTTTTGAATGTGGCTATGGCTAGATTACAAGCATGACAAATTGTCCTATTGTTTGGTGTTCCCTATGTTTGCTTTTGTGTTTATGGAAAGAAACGATATGCATCGTGCCGCAGCTACTGAGCGGGTCCCCTTTCGATCGTCAAAAGCGGCCAGGCCAATGCCAACACTGTCGCAACCAAAGAAGAGTTGCAGGCACAGATGGACCGCAGCCTGCCATCCCACTTCTTGGCTTGGGTTTAGGAGTGCTGAACCATGCTGGACCTGGTGCATTTGGTTGGATAGCTATTCCAAAGGTGCTGGCAGTTCAGGAGTAAATATATAACATATCCCTTGTTGGCATTGGAACTCAGTATATAACTCCTTGGTCTTCAGTTTGTGACCGAACTTGATACTCTGTGGTGGTTTGGGCACGGCCTGAACAAAGGTCTTTGATGGTCTTTGTAGGAATCCTGGAAATGCTCCGTATGACGATTTTGGACGAACCAGGCCCTTGCTGTATTCTTCGCTGAACAGTCACCGGGGTAGTGTTTGTGGATTTGTCATGTGAGTCCATTGGTATGCCATTAGGTCTGCAATGTTTCAGGGATTTTCGTGCAAGGTTTGCCTTCAGAATCAACCAACGACTGCATTTGGCCGCTCGAGTCTCGAGTCGACCCAATCAGTCCGATCGAGTCGAACACATGCCCCCCCTTTCTTCAGTGGGTCACGATGCTTCGGTGCTTCTCTTAAAACAACTATGTTTTTTTTCAATCCATGCCGTTTTCAGGTTCCATGTCAATCTTCCCAGGCGTACCCCACAGTATCTCCCCCTTGGCATCTCCAGGCGTACCCCACAGTATCTCCCCCCTTGGCATCTGGGCATCAGCCGGCATGCGGGTCGGTCAGGCGCTGGTCGGGCTTCTGAACGGCAAAGCAGATGTGACCTCCGTGCCCAACTGGAAGGCGGCTTTTTTTGGAAGAGAAGATCGCCGTGGATGGTCTGGTCTGGGTAGATGGATGTAGATGGCCACCAAGTGACAGGCTATTGATATTTATGCAAAAAAAAGGCTCCAACTACCCTCCTGACAAGGTGGTTGGGCTGGATGAGGCTGGATTGCAGTTGGTGTGGTGCTTCAATTTGTGGGGTGTGGCAGAGCTGATGAGGGGCATCCTTCTCATCGGAGGAGAGAGTGAGACCTAAGGCTCCAAACCGCATCCCGCAGGAGGTAGTTATGTAGACCCTCCTGGCACCCACCCGAACCACCTTCTCCGGAGGTAGTTGGAGGCGGTTTGATTCTGCTCTCCAGAAGGGTGCTAGGCAGAAATGTTCGCAGGAACAGGAACATGGAGATTCATGCTCGTTGGGATGGTGCCCAGCTCAGGCCAGTCCTTCATGTGCCTTTAATTGCTTTCTGTCCCCCACCCGCCGCCACCCCCCTCGCGTCGCCGCAGCGAGCCTGGCCAGGATTTCCACCATTTGCGTGATCGTGTGCAACGCAAAGCAGATCGATCCTTGAAAGCATCGAGTCGACGCAGACCACCGCGCACCACCTGTTCATGGGCAAAGCCTGGAGGATTGTGGGACACCCGGACACCGAATGGTACGAAACAGGCGGAGTCCTGAAATCGGGGGGGTCAATGGAGTCTCCAAACAGGAGTCCCACGCCTTAGGACCCCATCGGAGGTCTGTCTGACTGACTATCGATATCTTCAGATCCTTAGGGATCGAGGTAGTACTACACTCCGAACACATCACATGGAAGTGCAAACCCCCCTGTTTGTAAAGGAAATCTTCCTTTCGGGACCATGCCATCCACTTCCATCTTAGTGAGTCGATCGAGTGAGAAACAAACTGAATCGATTCTGAGCTCGATCCGGGAGATTGTCTGGAACCGGAACCGGCTTTGTTCCCTGAAAAACCATTGGCCTACACCGCGCCTTGTTCGACCTCTTCTTACATTTTCGGGCTGCAGGGTCCGACCCGGTTGTACAATTATATATAGCAAAAACGAAATCTGAGCTGCAGGCGACCGGCTTATAACATTACTTCAGGTATCTCCGGGTCGTTTTCTGCGGCGGGGTTTGCGGTCCATTTGAGTCACCGCTTCTTCTCCAACCGAGCCTTCCGACTGAGGAGAGTCGGTGCCCAGTTTGACGCAGTTCCAGCTGCTCAACACCGCCTTGGCCAAGGTCTCCGAGGGCCAAGGCCGAATCGGTCGGATCGGGCGATGGGTGGCTGGGGATGAAGGGGGTGGAGAAAAGCTGGGTTGCTTACGTGTTGATAAACGAACTAGCTATAAGGATGTTAAATAACCCCCGCATATTTGGAGTGAAAGACATCATCTTCGACTGGGATGATCAACATCTTATGATTATGATTCATTTGGATCATCAGAATGGACTGTCCTGGTGACCAGCAGTAGAGTCGCAGCACGGATGGTCCAGATGTGTTGCATGTGTCAACGACTTGGGTCCGGGTCCTAGTGTTTAAACAATCCTAAACATGCAAAGGCCATACCCACAATTTGTAGAGTAGATGGTACAGAGGGGATGTAATTATTGGAATGTATTGACAGAGCTTATATTGATAAACATGCCCATAGAGGAGCCCAGCTGTGTATTGTCAGACCAGGAGGGTTTTCCACAGCTTTGCTGCGACACCTGACACCTTCGATGCAACATGGGAGACAGAAGCAACCAAAGGAACATAAATTAGGGGATTATGGGACCAATAAAAGGATGGCAACGATGGATGATCAAGACAACTGTAGACTCTATAGAGATTCTTTGGGTATGCACCTGCAGACCAGCTATGAGCGATCAAATGGGCCAACGGCCTAGTTTGAACAAAGGAACTTGTGACTTGAAGGCACTGTGTGGGAGAAAGACCGAACCAAGCCAAAATGCATCCTGAAAAGGGACAACTATTCAGAAGAAAGGCATCAACAGCAATAAGTTGATTCATCCCATGATCCAATAGCCCCGTCCTCAGAAGGTAGGAATTGACTGTTCACAGACCCGGAAACTCCCAAAACCAGAAACAGATGGATGTGTCCACTTGTTTCCAATTTCCACCCCCCCAAAAATGGTTATATAAAGGATCTCAATTGCCAGCTTGGAACAACCCTTCGTTTCTGGTTGATAGGGTCTCCAGGTACGGTATATCACCAATAAAACTAACCACCACACACTTGGTGGACTGACCGAGTGCAAGCTGGATGTTTCACACAAGAAGTTCTGTCCCAGACGCTTGCATGTACGCTTGAATGTAAGCAATGATGATAAACTATTTATAACCATACCACCATCAACAAACCAAATGTGTTATATTCCAATATTCGTTTGTTCTTGCAAGTCTTCGGTTTGTTCTTGCGAGTCTTCGGATCGTGCGCTGTGTGTTCTTCTCACGTGGCACGACCGTTCGCCTCGCGGTCCAGGCGAGTCGTCCTTGAAGCGTCGTCGTTCGCCCGAGCGACTGGGACAGCGTGGGTTCCGGGGGGTCCGGGGGGAACGGAGCATGTGCATGGAAGAACCATCACTAGGACTATAGGTGGTTCAGGGATGGACCAAACTATCTCACTCAGAGGATGGATGAGGATGGTCTAGATGGCTAGCCTGGAGCGCAGAAAAAAAGGTTGATCTTCGTGTGCTCGCCATATGATGTCAAGCAAAGTGTAGGCAGAACGGAGAATATATAGATATATATATATATATTATACGCAACTATACATAAAAACAAGAGAGCAGACAAGAAACGCCATTAACAAAGACAGGATTACATTTTTATTGGGCATGTGACGCTGGCCTGTTTCATAAGCAAAACTATTTGATCCTTCTGATAGACCCTCATCTCTGGAAGTGCATGCTGCGTATGTAGCAGCTGCGTCACCTGGTTTCACCTGGTGTTCCTTTTTGCTTCTATTCACGTGCTTGATATTCGCACGTTTGACATGTGGGGTTTTGCATCCATAGTTAGGGTTGCCCATAGGATGGTGTTCTTCATGCGTTTCATGAAATTGTTTGCATGGTCGCAGTCACACCCTTGTTGGATTGATATTATCAAGTTGTTGCTCAGCTATGTTCGTTGTCACTTATTTCTTCTCACCAATCTCACAACGTCTTCGTGTGTTGCACATGTCTGTTTCAACAGATTATCATTAAGTGTCGTGCAAATAAATTGTGGCGGTTGCTGGGGGGGCGGGAGGTGGTTCGTTACCTGCATAAATATATCATTCTTGATAGATTATTGTCATCACCGCAGCATTGTTAAAGAGGATTGGCATCATTAAATTGGGGTGCGGATCCTGAGGTTGTGATCGTCATCGTCATGTTGGCCTACCAGTAATACTCTGACCCCCGCTTTGAAAGACACCGGCGAGAAGGCTTTTGATGGCTATATAGGTTGAAGTTGATATAGGCAGGGCCAACCACAGGTGTTTTTTGATTGTCATCTCGGATCATGCAGCATTCTGCTCCAAACCGAAGCAATTATGTTTGTTTTGTTGTCAAAGCTTACTGCAGTGGTGCCTTGCTGTGACAGTGAGGTGTGGTACTCGGTAGCTCTTTTTTTGGCTGATCAAGAGTTTATATATTGGCCGAGAATCAAGCGGCCGAGATCATGTGAAGCATTGCTGTAAGCCGTATGGCGTAGCAAAGCTGTCCCAATCAACAGTGACAACGCGATGCTGCTTTTTGTTCTGCGACACGGCTATTGAGCCCTTGTGACTTTGTGACACGTCGGCCTGTCACGATTCGCATGCCCATGTGAAAGCCTGATAATTTTGTGGATGAAGAGTGGAAACAGTTTGGATGCCTAGATTTTAGTGTTGGTAGTACCAACTGCACCTTCGACACCCCGAAACTACCAACCCAACAAGCGTGATCGCACACGGAGACAACACCGCACACGTCAAAGCATATCGCATGATCTGCAGGGGTATGTGCATCATAGTTTTGTCTGTTGAGAGCACCACACCAGCTCTTGGCACGACGGAGAAAGCCCATATTTATGGCGTAATTTCTTTCCGCCCACAAGTGTTTCTTTGAGTGTCAGTTGCTCATTATGTTTGTTATTATTGAAATATGTATGTTGTATGCATCCTTCAAATGTCTAATACCTTCTTCCGGACATGTTTCCAACTGCCCACTCTTTTTCCAGGATCATGCTCAGCTGGGGGGGGGCAAGACAGGCTCGATTCACCTGAGATCAACTGAATTTGGTTCACTATTACATTACATAATTTTACATCTAGTAGATTAGAGTATCCTTTATATAGTATAGTTTAGTTTAGTATAGTACATTATATACCTGGACCCTCCTGTCGGGGTGTCCTGGCTGGACTACCCCATACTACCGGCCTAGGCTTCCAGACAGGGCACCCTGACAGGAGGGTCCTGGTATATGTTGTATAGTAAATAATGTCACCAAGTCTTGGTTCACTGATCCGACCGGGATTTTCTTGCGGTTCGCGTCCTCCGGGGATCGGATCATTCCAAGGTGCCGGACGGAGTCGCCAGGCGCAGCCGGACGGGAGGACTCGTCGCGTCCGGGATGTTGGGAATGGGAAGATCGATGTGTGGATGTGAGACTCTGGTGGTTCACATGCATGTCTCATGACATTCTGGTGAAGATCCATTTGATAAAATCCATCAATCTGTATACGATTGTTCTCTGACGATCGGTGAGAATCGGATGTGAAGATGGTGGGATGTGAAATCTGCTGATTTTAATCTGACCAGTGAGACTCGGAACCACCAAAGGTTAGGACGATGTTTCTTGCTTTGCTCTGAGGGCCAGGGGATTTCTGTTTTGGTTGCTTGCAACAGGTCACCCTATTTCAGTGCACACACAGACGGCCTATGGAGCAAAGACTTCGGTCGTTTGGACAGGTCGGGCCGGAATGGGTTCTTTCCATTTCTTTCATGTGCAATGAGTTTTCCCAAAGTGGTGCGAACGGGTCGATAGATGTTCTTTTGTTTTCTTTTTGTTTCTGCGGTTCTGTGAACAAGTTGTTTTTTGTTTGTTACTTTATTCTTTTCGGGTGTTCCTTGGTTGATCCTGGGTGAAGTAAACCCCTGGCTCTTGGTCAGATATTTCTATCTTCTTCCCGGTTTCGGAGAGCTGCAGTCTTCGAAGTGAGAGCTGCAGTCGACACTCGACGGGGAGCGGGACGGGACGTGGAATTCGAAGGTGCCCAAGCAGGTTCTTCCTGGGATGGGTGTTTGGAGGGGTCAGGCGACAGGCGACCTATCTCTCAAATGAAGACCTCAACCACCAGCACCTTCCAAGCCCGGTGGTTTCTGGACACCCCGAATCACCACTAAGAGGCTATTTATAGACACCTCAGAAGGAAGGTCCTGGTACCTGGTTCTTCAAGTTGTGACCCGAAATCGGATGTTTTTCAGTCTGCAAGCCAAGCCTTTCGAGTCACTGGCTGCGAGCCTCAAACGGTCACGTGGTCTATGGTTTTCCATGGACATTTGGATCTGTCCTCAACAATATTCAGACATACTCAGACCAATCAGGTGAAATTTAGTGGCATGTTCGCCATGTTTGGAGGTGTCCTGATTGATTGTCCCGGTGCCCATCATGTTCGCCCATGGTCCTCATTGTGGTTGAAGTAGGGCGAGTCCTTGGACCGGTTTGACCTCGAAAACACCCTGAGGTCGGGCCGCCCGTGGGGATTCTGAGGGATCGTTGCTGGGAGTCTGAGGGATTTTAGAGGGACCCTATGAGCTGAAGACAACGAATCCCTCACTCCCTGCAAGCGCCTAAGGTGGGTTCCGATGTGCAAGCGGCACTGTTGGAGGCCTTTTGTTGGGAGTGCCCCCCAAACACCCCAAGGTGATAGAAGACGCAGGTGATTTTGGCACGTCACAAACCGGTGTGGTGGAATTGAGGCACAACCCCTTCAGTGATTCAGGAACCATGTCAAACCACCAGCAATGTGCTGTGCTCTTTTGGGACTTCCAGGCTGTGGCACGCCCTTGCCACAGAGACTGTGCCCGGGCACTCCGCGCCCCCGAGTGGCGACGCTTGGAAGCAAGTGAAGTGGCAACGTCAAAGCCGACCCCAGACCTTCCGAAAGAGGTTGAGTGTCCTTATAGGGCCCTACTGAGGTACCCATGGGATGGTCTATATAGGGTTCTTGGTTCTCTCTGTTGGTTAGTGTCGATCAAGAACCCCCTCCGGATCCAGAACGCTTACCTCTGCAGGCCTGGGGGTGCTTCATTCATCAGTCTACATGACCAAGTGATGCAGAGAAGGAAGCATAAGACCTACTGAGACCTCCTGCCTTTGCCCCAAGACTCAAGACAGCACACTGGGCACCATCATGACAAGGGCTACTGTGGGCGCCGAACGTTGACTGCGGCTTCCGGGGCAGAGGCACCTGATGTAATATGGGTGGGAGCCATGCCCTCGACTACTTGTAACATAGAAGAAACCCACCAATTTGATCCAATTTGTATAGAGAAAGACCTTCCAACCCGCCGTTTTGTGCGAAGAACAAGTGGAAATCCGATCCATCGAAGCTATCGGCTGCTGGCTGCTTAGGCTCACATGCAAGGGGTCCAGATCCATCAAGGTATATGGGAATCCAATTTGTTCTTGGATCGAATCTACACAAAATAGTGTTTCCAATTTCTCATGATGAGATAAATATATATATTATATATATAGATACATATATGAACATATATTATGACTCCTCTCATGACGTGTTGATCAACACCTTTTAAGAAATTTAAGTTGTTCAAAGAGGTCAAACAGCGTACGCAGTCAACCGAAACGCGCATCAGCCCAGATGCACTAATGACAAAGCCATGCTTTTGAGATTCGGAATGACGTTCACCACCGACGAGCTCAGGGGCATGTCTTCGCGGATCAACACTGCCTATATACCGTAGGGCTCCAACCACCGCCGTTTCGAAGATGGTTGGGGTGGATTTGGGGGGTCTATGCCCACATTCTGAGGATATGGTTGGAGCCCTAGGAATATTGATAATATTTTGTGACTTCTTGATGTTCCTCATGTTGTAGGCGAAGATGCGCAAGTTGTCTCTCAGGATCTCTCTCACCCTGTGAACTGTATTTTGTGTTTGTGTCCACATGATACTCCCAGCAAATTTGAATATAACTTCTTTGACTTGCGTTACATATATATCCTTGGTCTTCCTCGGCCCCAGAATCGGGGGCCCCTTAGGTACTTGCTCAAAACAGCAAATCAAAGGCCTCCCAGGTACCGCTGACATAACTATTCAAAACTGAGTGCTTAGGAGACCATCCAAAGCTTTTCCGCATTTTCTGCAGTGTGACACAGCGTCACAAAGCAAACATCAAGGTGTGAGACAGAGGATTCTTGCAATATGATTCTCATATTTTGACTTCATAATTCTTCTCCATAGCAATTGAGGTAAGAAATATGTTTTGGAATTGTATTTTTTGTCTTGCAAAAATGTTTGGACAATTGCGAACTAAATGAATGTCTTGCAAAAGAATGTTACTGCAGCGGCTTGGCACTTGTGGAAGGCAAGACACTCGTCTCTATGATAGCTTTATAGCGGTAAACTGCTCATTTATAGGGAACCCGGGAACCTGAAGTGAGCGTGATGTACCCGTGAACACGCGCCTCAAAAACCACATAAGCCCCCAGATACCAATAAAGACCGTGAGGTAACCGTGATGTAACCGTGAAATCCCTCAACAATGATCATGCTGTGGCACTCCAAAACCTAAAAAACAATGACATTCATTGTTCAATTGTCAATTCTTTTGCAAGACATTCTTTGTTGATGAGGATGGGATGGGGTGGATACGCAAGTGTGCGCCACGTCTTCACCGCCGAACATTTGAGTACAGCCTGCTTGAGAGAGCGATTTATCGGCTGCTCGTGTCCAAAGAGAGGTGGTGTGAAGCAGCATGGGCAGTGATGAAAAAGGGTCCAACCTACCAGAAACATGGTGTGGGTCACACAAAAACTGTGATGGGAATGTGTTCTTTCCATCTTCGTTGTGAGGCAGTGATAGTATGATGTTATGAATATACCCCTTGAGGGGTATTTGGTGGCCTAGGGCTGCACAAGACCGCCCTCTTAAGCAAGGCCATGGTTTCCAAAGCCCTTTGGACAATAACGGATATAAGTTACATTTAGTTATACCGTATATGATAGTATATATATATGGTTCAATGCACGTGAATGTGCCCAGCCATGTGGATTTGGGCCGGCTCTCCAGCCGCTCATCTGAGGACTCCATGCCCGGGGACACCCAAGCCAGCAGAGCAGAGACTGGTCTCGGAGGTATTGGGAGGTGGCTTCCACGGATGCAACATGGTCTAACACATGCTCCCAGAATTTCTGTCTATTGGGATTTGGTCCATTTGTTGGAGACGGCGAGGATTCGATAAAGCCTCCCTGAAACATCGCCCGCCGTGTCGCAGGCCATGTGCCCAGTTTTAGGGTGGACTGGTTGCAGGTAGATAGATGAACAAGAATATCAGTGGGTAGATACAGTAGATAAATGATATTTATAGATTGATAGATGCAATGATTGCTGTAGATGGACGACCCCTTCACTGTTTGGTAAGAACTTGCCTCCAGTTGAAGTGAAGATCACATCCTGCACAGTGTCACGGCGAAAAAACAAGTCTTCCAGCAAAGGCCATGCCCTCTACATACTCCCATTGATTGGTAGCTCAACAAATCGGGGTGGCCACCCAGGTGCCATCGAAACACCCAGCTGGTGTAAATCGAAGAAGTGTCCTTCCTGACTGCTTCGAACAATTGAGCTTGTAGTGCAAGCGCTTCTTCACAGTCAGGATGCCTCTGCAAGTGAAAGAGCAAGTGAGTGTGAGAAGCTGCATAGCGACCCAACTTGAACTCTGCTTCGGCCAAGAGGAAAGCGGGCACGCTCAACTTCTTTGCCCTGAAGCATTGCCATGAAGAACTTTCTCCAACTGTTCCACGCTGGTCAACGGACGAGCCGGGGCCTGCGCGACAGGGACGTTTCTCAAGATGCGCATTTTTGAGCTTTTCGAGGCGCGAAAAGCTCAAGAACGCGCGTCTTGAGAAACGAGGTGACAGGTGGAATTGAGCCCAGGGCCTCTCGCGCCCGAAGCGAGAATCATACCACTAGTCCAAACCACCAAAGATAAACATGAACACCACAGGAAAATTGAATCTCCCACACTGGTGGAGAGTCGACAGAAGCGCTGCTACTTGGCTGCACTCGCCGACGATGATAACGCTTAAGGCGCGCTGCTAATGCTGATGCTAGTAGCAATGGTAATGCTCGTGGCAATGCTAATGCGGCTAATGGTGCGGGTAATGGCCATTCACCCTTGACCTGTGGCAATGCTATATGGGACCTTGATGTCATTCACCATGCTCATGGGAACGGTAATGCAATTTTCCCCGTGACCTGTGGGAGGTTAATGCTGATTATGGCACTGGGAATGCGAATGACAATGCGAGTGCTGATGCCAATAGCATTATGGTAATTCTTATGGATATGCTAATCATATTGGTAATGCCATTCACCCTTGACCTGTGGCAATGCTATGTCGGACCTTCATGCCATTCACCATGCTAATGGGAACGGTAATGCAATTTTTCCTGTGAGCTGTGGGAGCTTGATGCTGATGCCAATGCTTATGGCACTGGCAATGCTAATGCTGATGCCACTAGCAATGGTAATGCTGATGGTCCTGGTAATGGTAGGCGTAAGGGCCATTCACCCTGTGACGTGCGGCAGTGCTAATGGCAATGGTAATGCTCATGACAATGGTGATGGAATGCCATTCACCCTTTGACCTGTGGGAGCTATGCACCCTGTGACCTGTGAGAGTGGGAGCTTGGTGCCGTTTACCCTTGACCTGCGGCAAGGGGGATCACAATGGCAATGCCTGTTGCAATGGGAATGCAATTGGTGATGGCGATGCAAATGGCAATGGTGGGGGTAATGCCATTCACCTGGTGAGCTGTGGGACCTTGTTGCCAATCACCCTCTGGTTGAGGCCACACACTCTGTGACCTGTAGCAATGGTTGTGCTAATGGCAATGGCAATGCTAATGACACTTGTGATGGCAATGCCATTCACCTTTTGACCTGTGAGGGCTTGATTGGAGAAAGTCAATTGTTCAGATCCAGTTGCCAAAGAAGAACAGCTGTCCAAAAGAAATATGCGAAACCGTCACCGGAGATCAATCCAAGAGAAAAAGATTCGCAAAGAGCGTGCATGTGATGACTTCTTTGCTGACAAGACCACCCCTGAGATCAGGAGAGCCCCTACGCTGACCATCCGTCAAAAACTCGATGTGGTGGAATATGCTGAGAACCTGATCAAAGACATGAAAGCAACACCCAAGTGGAAGAGGAGAAGAAGGCTCCCGAAGTTTCACTAGCGAGTCCATTTTGCAAAGGGCGTCTGCATACAGAAAGCTTGCGGGCAAAAGTTCCACTACTTGGGCAAGATCAAGGTTTGCAACCTCATCCAACAGTGTGAAGAACAATGCTGGAAACCTTTGAGTTTAGCGCAGCAAAACCGCTGGTACCAACTTCCGGACCATCTGAAGTCGGCAATGGGCTTGGGCGAAGAATTTGAAGAAGGGACCTCCTTGCGCTACAAGAATTTGAAGAAGAAGTTCAGCTGGCGTTTGCTAGCGGCAAAGCGTGGCATCATCAGAGAACGCAAGCTCGAAGATGGCCGACGCGAACGCATGCCAATTCCCAGGCCTGAAGTTTTAAGTGCCAAAGGTTTTATCCTACAGATCACAGAGCAGCGCTCAAGGCCTGTGTAGTAACGCTTAGACCTGCGCAACATTCATGTCCCATTTCCACGCTGCAGGTTGGCTTGTGGCAACCGCGGCTTCTTTGGCTTGTGTGACTGCGGCAAGCGTTGCTTGTGTAACTGCGGCTGCCCTGTCAGGGCTTGATGCTATAATGCTAACAGCACTGGGCATGCCAATGGTAATGCTAATGCTGATGCTAATAGCAATGGTAATGCTAATGCTCTGGGCCAAAGTACTGGTAATGACCATTCGACCTGTGGCAATGCGATGGTGATGGTAATGCCATTCGCCTGTCGCCCCGTGAGCCGTGGGAGCTTCATGCCATTCACCCTGTCACCCTGTGACCTGTGAGAGCTTGATGCCCCTCGGGGGGGGGTCGGCGAAAACAAATATGGAACCAAAAAAGAGCTTTTTTTTGCCGACCCCCCCCCAAGATCCGGTGAACTAGGAAGACTACTACTCACGAGCAGACCACGAGCACCTACCAACGACTACGCGGTCTCGTCCTCAACGTCTGAGCACCTTCAACATGCAAAGTCCTAAAACAAGCGTTTTCGAGAACACTGGCAAACGCAGGACCGTATAACGTCCTTTTCTGAAAAAGAAAGCAGGCTTCAACACCTCCTCTAACCTTGCATCATCGAACTCTAGAAGGCCAAGCCAAAGACCTATGGTAGCCCAAGCTTCTTGAACAGCTGCAAAACTTGGAGCATCAAACATCTTTTCACTCATCACTCTTCCGCTTCTTATCAGGCTGCTTGGGTGACATCTGTTTCAAAACGGGATGATCCTCACACTCACCATCCTCAGCACCCTCCATGGATGCTGCTGCTGTCAGTGCGGACTAACTTCCGGGCATGTCCATGCGACTTCAACTATCTTCAACTCAGCATGCTTCTTCTTGGCCTTGTTATACTTTCCGCGCTTCTCACCACGATCTTTACGGATCGCTTTCTTACAGTCATCTTCCTGCCATGACGGTACATGTCTAAGGTCAGCAGGCTTTGCCTCCTTTCTTTTTGGAGGAACTGTGTGGTGCACTCTTGCAGGATGTGATGCGCTGCATCCGTGCTTGGACCATACAGAGAAACAATCATGTAGGAGAAAAGCAGTGAGGATGTGGCTTGCGACCCGAAGGTTTGACGCAGCTGCACTGAAACTGTAAAAGCACGCTCGCAAGGAGAAGCTTGCCCAGGGGAAAGCAAAAATGTGGAAAGCAAACGTTCAGCACCTTCATGCTTGTGAGTTTTGCCGTCAACAAAAACTTTCACCGAAAGATCTTCATCGCATTCAAACTTCTCCTTTTGGAGCAAAACATCTCGGAAAGAAAAAGCTGACCGCATCTGATCAATGCACTCACTTGGGTCTAGGTTCAGGTGAACATCGATTTCATGGATGGCTGTCCGGGCCGCAGCAGCATTGTTCAGCAAACTAAAGTTGACCCTCCAGATGGGCACCCTTTGAGGTCACCTTGGCCAATATTTTCTGTTTTTTTTCACATTGTGTTGACCATAGTTAATCATATTTAAGCATAAAACTGTCACAAACAAGATTTAATTTATTAGGAATTACTCAAAGAAAGTAAGAATGACACAGATATGATTAGAAATTCCCCACCGAGTAAAAGTATGAGTGAACCAAAAGTGTTTTCACGAGTGGAGCCACGAGTGAAGTTGCAGTGAACTTGCAAACAAAATGAAAGTTCAATATGTCCTTTTAGGATAAGTTGACGAGTCGAGCGACAAGTCAACTTACAAAACAGAATGAAAGAAGTACTAAGTACAAACGGTTCCTTTGCGATTATCGACGAAGCCAGGAGCACTGTGCTGTCAGAGATTGTAACAAGTTACTTGTTACAATCCCTGACAGCACAGTGCTCCTGGCCTCGTTGAAGGTTTTTGAAACTAGTAACCTTTGGCTGAAGAGCTCTGTGCTGGCAGGGATTGTGACAAAGTAAGGTTTTTGAAACTATATTGGCTGAAGGCATTGAGTAATCTTTTTGCAAGTAGTCAAGTTTTGGCTGTGCTGGCAAGGGTTGTACGGTCTGGCATTCTACTTGTCATGTATTCTGGGATTCTATCTGGCACATCCTCTGACGTCCTTTTGACAGCCATTCTGGCATTCTATCAGGCGTTCTATTTGCCAAATGTTGTGTGTTCTGGCATTATATATGGCACATCTTCTGACATCCACTCTGGCATTCTATCGGGCAATACCGGGCACATTTTCTGGCATCGGTCCATGCGCGCATTTGGTGTGACATCCTTTTTGGCGCTCTATCTGGCATATTGTTTGGCATTCTCGATGGTGCAGTTGTGTGCGTGCCCAGACCGGGCTGCGGGCCTCTACGGTGTGCAGGTCCGTTTCTGCCCAGACTGAGCTGGCATTCACTGTGACATGAGTACGGCATGATGGAAGGGGAGTGGGGTGAGGAGAAAGACAGAGGGCGCAGGAGGAAGGAACACCACCTTTTGAAATCCAAAAGACACTCATGCGGTAGGGAGAATCAAATCACACCAGAATTCCCGTGCCTTCGTCGACGTCACCATACAACCGCCCACCTGAGGACTCCATGCCCTGGGACTCCAAGGCCCAAGGTCGCGAAGAAGAGTCCACCCACTGAGGCGTCGGCTTGGTGGGCCTGCAGGATCTATAAAGACCCCCTCCTCGGTCGTGCAAGTTTTGTTCCATACGCAGGAAAGTGGAAAGTCTTTTGAATGGGTTTCATATGGTTTCAGTTGAAAACAGCTCGAACAAGGTTCAGTTGTATTGTCTATAAGTTTTTAAGTATAGGTAAAAAGGATGGATTCAATTTTTGTCAGGGTGGGTCATACCCTCCACGATCGCGATGGAGTGCTGTTTCCACTCAGCAGTCGAAAAAAACCTTTGTAAAAATGCAAAGCAATCAATCACAGGACATGTCAAGCGGCATCGGCCATTGCAAAATCCCAGTGGATTGAAGAACTGTCCAAAAAGATCCGCCGGGACCAGGTTTGAAGGCAACCTTGGGAATTGGTCTCGTGGAACTGACGACACCTATTGATTGGGCGAGAGCTTCTAGTGTGGTTTTGGGATTTGGACGGGAATCGATTGTAATGTGGCGGATTCAGGTATTCCACTTTGAACACATCAATCCAACTCTTTCGCAAGGTAGGTTTGCCCCAAATGACGCCTACGCAACATACCGTTTCAAAAACAGTTGAATGCAGACATTCTGACCCCAACTGTGGATACCCACCATATTAATATCCTCCATGAAGGCTAGCAAATTCTCACCTTTCGAACACGTAGCACGCAGTGATCTTTGCTTTGTATATAACCTCCCCAAATCTACAGTACTTGAAGACGATCCGATTTTTTTTGTGTGTGTGTGAAGCCCATCCTCAACAATCCATGTATGGAATATATGCCTACATTGACCCCCTGAAACTACCCCAATGTAGAGAAAAAAACCTTTTCTTTTTGTTTTCGGATTGATGGGGCAATGGTCTTCGCATGGTGCTTGGGCCTTTCCCTGTGACCTTCACGACTCTCACGACCGTTCCCGTCCCGCTCGGCTCCGCCAGGCTCGGGACGCGGACGCTCCGGCCTTGACCCCCTTCGGGCGCAAGGCAGGAGACCGGAGAGTGCCACGGAGCCCATGGAGTCCGGGGAGCTTCGGTGGAACAACGGGTGCTTCCTTTGGTGGGGAAACGGGTGTTCAATCCACATTATGGTACAGAAAATAAGAAAATAACACTGCTGAAAAAGTGCACAAGGCTTGAACTCCAGTGTGAATCATTGAACTCCAGGGTGTTGTTTTGACTTTGTTGGTAATTACATTGACATTGTCCAAGCTCCCGGAGACTCGACTGGGGACCGGACTTGGACTGGGTAGCAACTTGCTGGGTAGCAAACGCGTAAAGGACGTTGTGATGGCAGGTTCCAAGATGTCCTTGACCTTTGGAACTCG
>CAXAMN010021112.1:81121-97088 GCA_963970005.1 Durusdinium trenchii | reverse complement strand
GTTTCCTTGGAGGTTGCGACGCCTGCCAGGGCCAAGACACAGGAGGCTGTGGCGAACGTGTCTCATGTTTTCATCCCCAGCAATCCATGTATGGAACCAGCCCAATGTGGGTCTTGAATAGTAAACAGGGTCCCCCTGCCAAGCAGTCGAGGGAGAGTGAATAGTGTCAACCATCCCAAAACTGTTTTGCAATTGCTGTTGTATTAAGAAGAGTAGTAGTGGTGGTCTGTGGTTGTAGTACTTGTAGTGGCAGTCGTAGTCGTAGTAGCAGTAGTAGTTGCCGTAGTCGTAGTCGTAGCAGCAGCAGCACTAGCAGCAGGTGGAGTAGTAGTACTGGATTTTAGTAGCAGTAGTTGTAGTAGTAGTAGTAGTAGGTAGGTAGTAGGTAGTAGGTAGTAGGGAGTAGGTAGTAAGTAGCAGGTAGTAGGTAGTAGGTAGTAGGTAGTATGTAGTAGGTGTAGCAGTAGTAGTAGTAGTAGTCGTCGTCGTCGCCGTCGTCGTAGTCGTAGTGGTAGTGGTAGTGGTGGTGGTGGTGGTCGTAGTAGTAGTAGTAGCAGCAAACCTCAGAAGAGGTTAAGCAAGGATTTTAAAGGACAGCACTGCAGAACTATAGAAAGCTAAGCTCAGATATCTTTCCCAGGGCTCCAAAGTTGGCGCATTACTCCCTCCCCCTAAACAATTCCTTTCATTCACTGCAGAAGCTTTCAACGTGAACACTTTTGTGACACATTGCATATGGTTCTTTGAGGAATTTGCAGTGTAAACTGGTGCAGGAATCAGTTCTCGGGAAAGCTCTCACCCTTACCCGCTTGGACAGGCAATCCAAGACTGCCGTGCGAAATTACGAAATATGAGATTACTTTACCCATGTCAGTATTTGTGGTTGACACTCCACAGTGGACTGGAGGCGATCAACAAGCTTAGTAGTAGTTCTGAGGTACAAAGAAGAGTTGGCTCGGTTCAGCCTCAAGGCAGTCCTCAAGGCTATGAAACACGAGGATGATGCTGTCAAGGACTTTATGTTGTCTCAGCGGCCGTTTGACGGTCTGACGACAGTCTCATTTCAAAGTTCAGAGTGAAGATGATGGAAAAGAGAAAGATAAAGTTGTACATTTACTCTGTCGCCAAGAAGGGCCAATCAAGAAACGAAGGCTGCCCAGAAGCGAAGGTTGAATTGCCTGAGTCCCTACGCAGGATGGAACAGGATGGAACAGGTATTTCAGAGGCTCCCAGAGCCTCGGATGTTGTTCACATCCGACCGAACTTGCAAAGTGATCCCACCGAACTACTGTTTGATCCACTAATTTGACTGTTTTCCAATTTTGAAAGGTCTGAAGTACAAAAGTCACTCAATGAGCGGTAAGGTGTCCAGGATTGAAGACTGTTCGATGATTTTGTGTAAGGGTGTTTGATAACGGTTTTCAGGTTAGTGTTCCAGGAATCAATCAAACCTCAGAAGGGGCTAAACAAGGATGGGAAAGGGACACAAAAAACTTGAACAGAATAAATGCGATCAATAAACAAAGCAGACCTTACACAAAAATCCTGTGCATTAAAGAAAAAAACATATTCCCACCCACTTCACTAAACTATTCAGGGTGTGGGACAATTTTGTTGAGTGATTTTACATATTCCCTCCCGCTTGACTGATCAGGATTCGGCATTATTCCCACTCATGTTGGCAATAATTATCTGCAATCCCCAGGAATTTTGTTGTTCACCAGTTCCTTATATAAAGGATTCTGGCCGCAACTCATCGCAGCTCAGATGGTTTCCAGGACTTGTACCAGTCTCGAAGCCCTTCATTCTCAGGTGTCCTTTATTTGGAGACTGGTTGATACAGCACATATCAACTTGCTTATAGTGGAGATTGCACAACCCCCAAGTTTGGTGGTTTACTTGGACTCCATTTGACCCATCTCAAAGACATCTTGGGGCTTGTGCCATCTATATAATTACTTTGAAGCCACGGTGACTTAAGACTTGTCATGATGTTCTGAGTTCAGGCATGCTGACTTTCTGAACTATTTCATACTATTTCTATGAAAGACACCGAAGATTGCAGAAACACGAGCCATTCTAGAGACAGGAGCTGCGACCGCCAGCAGCTTCCACAAACCCTACAGCGATGAGAGCTACGACGTGTTGTCAATGACGTCTTGGAGTATCAACAGAGATCAACGGCAGCTGATCTATACTACTATATGGGCTGGTGCAGTCATGTTCTTTCCATTTAGTGCGGTTCTCAAAAGAAATGTGATCTGCACTCTCTCTCTCTCTCTCAATTTGTTTGTTAGATCATAGATCGATCAAGTCTTGGTAGGGTTAATGAAGACCAATCTGTTTGTCATTTGGTTTGTGAAACCAAAATAATCTCAAACGGGACCTCATGGACGTTGACCCACCGTCGGAGGTGGCCACACCCCGGGCCAAGACGCGCGAGGCCATGGCACCGGCGAAGACGTTTCGGTTTTGGTTTCTGACATGGTTCACAACCATTCAGCCCTTCTTGGAGGATTCCAGTGGCTTGTGGATGCAGTGGTACTATTCTATTCTATACTTAGTCTCCCGGATGTTAAAGTTTTTCTGCCATGTAATTCCCTCCACCGCTTTAAATTTATCAATACCAGGTGTCTCATTCAAACTGAAATGCAAAAGAAGAGAGACAATGAGAGACAATTCTTTTATTAGGCCCAATGATTAGGTATGCAGTGGTAGCACAACGACAGCAACAACAACAGGCACAGCCCCAGGAGACAGAACAACAACTCAATGACAACTTCCAGATACGGACAGCAACCACACCAGGAGACAGCACAGGACACGCAAGACAGCACACCATGTCTTGTTTGGCGGTCGAAACCAAGTCAAGTTCCGTTCGAACACCGGACTCCACGGGGTCGGCGATCGGGTCGGCCGCGATGCATGGGAACCTGAAGAACAGCAATATGATAATATGGTGTATACTACACTGTATCCTGCAGCCTTCCCTGGTGGGCATGCTTTGCGAATTACTTCCCAAAACATACCAAACCTATTTTGGGTGCCCTATCCGAGTTTCTGTACTGTAGTTTGTTGGACCCTACTAGGCCCTACCAATTCTGCACTAAGATTCTTTTCTTCGGCTGCATGCGACAGTCACCTTTTGTTGCTTCCCAAATGTTATAGGACTTGTTTCCTTGTTTCCCTGCATCTGAAAAAAAATAATCACCTAAGGATCCTGAGGCCAAGCAAGGTGACATTGGTCATATATCGTCATATTATTTCATATTGGTCTATATGGATCCTGAGCCAACTCTCCCAAGATCGCAATGCCAGCCTTGGAGGTTGCTACACCTGCCCGGGCCAAGACACAGGAGGCGAAGATGGGAAGTCAAACTTTCCGGGTGTGGCGGAGAAAGGATAAAAAAGGGTGATGTTTCCCAAACTTGGTCAATCCCCCTGGCATGGGAAAGTGCTTTCTTTGTCCCGGTTCTTGAGCAGCCGCAAATCCAAGTGCTGTTGTATTTTTGGAAGTGGACCACCTCGTTTCCATCGCCAGTGGGTGTAGAGGGACTCAATGTTTGTAGGGGATTGACTCCCATCCTGGTTCATGTTTTCGTTCTATGAACCAGGTACAGGCAGCAGAATTGAAAGCAGGTCCTGTTTGTTTAGGAAATATTTGTTGAAGAGTTTCAGGCCTTCAGAAATGACTGGACCTAACATACCTGAACTTGCCAAGGACTTGTGTTGCTTTGCTGAAGATTTCCATGAAATGGACAGCTCTACTTATGATATTATCGCATTGCATGACATATGATATACTGAAAGTTAGGAACAATCATCTCAATGCCTATGTTAGATTATGTTAGTATGAGACAGCGGCAGAAATCTGATGTGTCCTGCAATCTCAGTCGAGTCGTTGTTTTTTTTTGCTACGTGTACAGGGTAGGTATCTTGATTTGTGAGGAGGCCACAATTTTTTGCCCAACAAGTGGCCAAAGTGAAGCTTTTAGACTTTCTTGGACCACCCGTCATCAACTCATGATTGTGCCGCATTTGTGCCTCACACCAGCCCACCAGAGCATTTGTCCTCAGTTCCACCGAACGCCTTTGTGGTATTATTATACGGATTCACATATTGATAGCGCAAGTAAAAGTGCTCAATATGATACTTTATCCCTATCAACATGAGTTGAAATTGATTCTGACCGTATAGATGGCACGTTGTGAGGACAGCACTGCAGTCAGACGAGATTGATGGTTGCGGTTGAGTATGTGTATGTATATATATATGTGTGTGTGTGCCATCATATGCACTGAGATCTGACACATTGAACATGGTGTATATAGGCCCATGACACACCCGACCCTATTGATGGCATTTGTCAAGCTTTGCAGAAAATTGTAACCTTTGCTTAATATGATGTAGCGGGCTCAAGGGTGAGTCAAGCTTAAACACTTGAAGCGTGAATGCTTCTCGGGAGGGACCTGACAAGTGACTGCTGTAATGTGATGGTGCAATAGGTAGACAGATAGACAAGATTTGATAAGTAAGTGCATATATAGATTGATATATATATATATACAAAAGAGTAGCTAGGTGTGGCTCGTGCATCACACACATGGCAATATTGGGGATCATAGATAGGTGACTAAAGAAAACTATAGATATCAGTGAACTCAAGAATTCACTGACTAGGAACAATACAGTTTTGTTGACTTTTGCAATTTTTGTATGTGTTTTTTTGATGTGTTTGATTTTGAACATATTTCACTGTTTTGCAATCTTAACTCCCCAGTTTTGATGTGCCATCAAACTGGTCGCAGGGAAAAGGCGCTTTTGTGCCTTTTGCAACTGGTCCCATGTTTTTTTTGTTTTGGACATATGTTTCCCTGGTTTGCCATCTTATGTCCCCAGTTTGGATGTGCCATCAATCTGGGAATCAGTATTTATATATATATATATTATATATATATATTGTTATATATTAAAAACCATGGTTCTTCTCGCTGCGAGGCTGAGATCTATCCTCGTCCACACAAGAGGACCCCTGTGGTGAAGGTGCGAACTTGCGCTGGGGCACCTTCTGTGGCGCTGTCTTCCAGCACTGGAGAACCCCCAAAGGGTGTCGGTGTGTTTTGTTTCTTTTCCTAAGAAAGGCAGCATGGGTCTATTAGATGGTGGCTTTGAGTGGTCAGTGGTTTCACATTGTTAAGACATATTAAGACAAGGTTTGGTTCAAAAATAGATTTGCCGCCAGGTTGTGATGGACTTTTCTCATCATGCCGGGTTCCCTGGGCTGTGGATGAGTAAGCTGCCTTGGGTTTAGCTGCCCAATAGATGATTTTCTTGGTTTCACGGTGTCAACAACTGCATGAGTATCTTGTCTCAGATGTCTCAGCAACTGACTACTGAATCATACCCGAATGGTACGACTGGGACTCCAGATAGGGAACTCCCAATCACCTGCATGAGCTTCGGGTAAGCTTCCAGATCCAATTGAACAGGCACCTGTTGCGGAGCAATCGTCGAAGCGGCGCCTTCGATCCCGGTTGCGTGGACCTCCCTGACACTCGAAACTGGCATATGAGTTTACCATCCCCGGTGGTTGAACAGGGGTTGAACAGGGGTCAATGTAAATATTCCACACAGTGAGTCACAGTGAGTGTTGTGGCATTGTTTTTTCATCGCTCCCGGATGATGAAATGCCTCCATCCACTGAGCCAGGCAGGCAAGAAGAAGGGGCAGAAGATGATCTGGAGCAAGACCTTGGGTGTGTGGCAAGAACCATGAGGCGCAATCTTGGAAGTGCGGGTGGAATTGCAGCAGGACACAGAACGTTTTTTGTTTCCAGAGGAGGTTTTGGTGGTTAGAACTTTGCATGTCATGGTACCCTCGGTTGGACCTTAAACGTTTCGAATCGACGATGGAGGACGTCGTGTTTCTTCTAACTCAAGTCAGTCATGCTTGGTCCATGGGTGCCGCCTTGTGGACATTATCTGAGGGTGGGGATATGTGCCCCAAATAACTTGATTATTTTGGTTGGGTGGGACAGGGGGGGGACCCCTAAGGGACTGCCCATCTTGGTCCTACATGCAAAGATACTCATGTCTCGACTCTACATCCCGGCTTTTGCAGGTTGCGAACAAGATCTTTCAGCAGCTCCACACACACCCAGCTGCGGGTGGCTGATGGTGTGCGGAGTGGCGCATTTGCTGTGGTAAGTCTCGTCTTGAGGAGGCCCCATGCTGAGGGTGTCCGCATGGAAAATGTTTGGCAGGGGAGAAGCTGAGACCGACGCCGAGATCAACGCAGCCTGGGGACACCTGTGAGGTTGGATGTTTGATATTGTTTAATGTGACTGATGGGTCAGCAAGCCTATGGGCCTCATATGGCCTCATTCCCAATCTAAATCACGGGTGTTGCTGTCGGTATTATGAGAGTAGTTCTTTTTGAGATGGGTCAAGACCTTTACAGGGCCATGCTGGGGGATCATCATGGATCATCATCATCGCATTTGGTCGCATTATTGGGGTATTTGCCACAGCATTGGGGCTCCTCGAGCAAACGGTGATGGTAGAGAATCAGGGAATGACCCCTTGCCACAGATACCTTAGGATCCAGTCATTCTCATTCATTCCTTGCTTTTAATGCTCCAGTCAGTTGTTTAAGGGAGAGCCATTCAAAACCCCAAGTCTTTCGGTACGATCGACAGCCTGACATTGGTGCCGATGTCGTAGCAGGCGCAGCGCACCGAAAGAACAAATCAATTATGTTTGAACTGTTTGAGTTAATTTAACTCTCCACTCAGCTTCTCTGTCTGTGTTTCGATTAGCAGCCGCTGGGACCAAATGCTGGCTGCTCAGCCCAGAACAGTGGTGACAGCACCTGGTTTCGTAGGAGGTGTGGACTGCTCAAGATTTGATTGCTCAAACATAGTATAGACATGTAAGTGCTGGGAAGGTTATATAGAAGAATAAAACACTGGACGCAGCTTTTAAACTTCTGTTCATGGTTTGTTTGCCGCTGAAGGAGTGGTACTTTGGTGCCATTGCAACTGCGGGTCAAATCAGGCTACGTCACATGAAAATCCCAAAGGACCTTGCGACATGAAGCCATATCCTGTTTGTAGTGGAGGGTGGGTGGCATGACTCACAGAAGCCGTTGCCTTATGTGGCAGTGGGTCAAAACCCGGCGACCCTGATTGGCCACCTAAAATGAACAGAATAGTCTACTAGTGAGGTCAACCTACCAGGGACAAGGGCTCCAGACAAATGCTTCAGAGTTTCTTGTCTTCAACAGAGATAGACACCATATCCATCACATGTTTGATAGGGACCTTTTTGACTGTCATGCTTGTTGAAGGGAACGTATTTGTATGTATTTCCTTTTTTGGGGTGGGTGGACCTCACTCGCCTCGAGTTTCGTTAGCCCAAACACTTGTGAAACAACATGGAACTCGGGAACTTGGGCTCAACTAGTCGCCTTTGCAAACACCATCAACGGGATGTGTCACTTCTTTTGGACACGTCACAGCCTATAATTACCCTCCAACTCACACATGGTTTTGTTGGAAGACATTTCTCCTCTACCAACAAAAGCTTTTCACTCCACTTCCATGTGCTGTGTCCGTCAGGCATTGTTTACATATGTAAAAAATAACTGCTTTCACTTCTCGTGCATAAGCCCTGGACATCGGAGGCCGTCCGAGGCCATAGGACAGCCACCACCTGCGAGGGTTTTTTTTGTGGTTTTTGCACGTGCCTGCATGGGGGCAGTCGTTGACATGGGGTCCAAACCCTTCAAGTCACTTGAAGATTTATGGAATTGTTGATTCATATTCCCCACACACACACATGGTGCTGCACTTCGATTCCCAGCCACTTTGAGCTGGAAGAATGCCAAAGAAATGGCACTTTATGGGATTTTTTTCGACAGAGAACAATCCTAGACCCTCGGCTGGTAGGTTGCAGTGAACATTTTTAGGACTTTCCGGTTGGACCAGCAAGTGAAGCAGGGGAAACTCATACAGCTTCGGACATCTGAGGTCATTTGATGATCATTAATTTGATGCACGCATCATAGGAGTTGGGCTTGATCCTATTCCCACCACAGGTTTGCAGTCGAATACACTTGGGGGAATCAGGCTTTGGCTATTAAAAGAGTCCCTCCTGGCACCCACCACAATCAGCTTCTCAGGAGATAGATGTGGGGACCTGTCCAAGAAATGAGGCATCTCAGCAGGTGCAATAGTCGCAAATCAGACTTCAAGACATTTGGTTGACCAGCCGAAGGGTGGAATCCTGGGCGACGCGCCTGATTCAGAGCAGCTGCCTCTCCCGTGTTCTTTTCGGTAGCAACTGTGACAACAGGGCAGCTGTTGGATCCTTCATTGGATAGAGAACTTATCAGAACATCCTGCGGGAATGGGTCAAATAATCTCAATCCAACCAGAAGTGCCACAAAGAGTCCAGGTATTTTCTTTTGTATAGCTTTTGAGGTCATTTTCGGATGGTTCTGGACTGTCTGGACTTTGGGAACCACTGAGTCAGCTCAGTTTTGGAGTTCAGCTCAACTCCGAAAGACTGGGTCCCACGTCGTTTTTCCTTCGGAACGGACAGAATCTGGGCGAGCTACGACAGCTACAAGCTTCGGGAAGATCGGGCGCCAACAACGCGTGGGATGTGCGCAACAGCCAGCCAGCTGAACGCCTGGCATGCTAGCCTCATGAACCCCCCCCGTCCAGCAGCACCGAAAGCTGCAGGAAAAGGAAACCCTAGTGAGCCTAGTGATCCACATACCTTCTCAGAAGGTACTTGGGCCCTCCAAGGCTACATAAATGGTCTCCGATCACCTTCTGAGAAGGTACGTACTTGGATCGATAGGCAAAGAAGGAGCTCAGTTTGGTTTCAGTCCGTTCCCACTTCTCCGAGGGCCAGGTGTCAGGATCCACATCTAACGATAGGTCAATTTAGAGAATGGGTTTACAGATCTTCCCGTCTTCGCCTGCGGGCATTTGCGGGCGCAAGCATGTCGAGATGCAGCATGGGAGTGGCGGCGCTTCTCGTTTTTCGTAGCAAAACAATGCAGGGAGATGATGGACATGACATGAAGCGTGAAGCGAACGGAGGCAACGGTCGAAAATCGGAGGGTCGCAGCACCGAGGAGCACGCGGAGCATTGCCGAAGAGTGTTTTGTGACTCTGTTCATGGCGTGTTCAGCCAGGCCACCAAGGATCCAAAGGTCCTTTGTGAATCGGAGATTTATTTGATGTTGATTTGGTTGATATTGAATCGCAGTGATTTGATTGACTTATTTCAAGAATGTTGATCTGATTCATTTCTTTGTTTTTTGGCGTTTGGCTCCAACTTTCTGCGCCGCCTCTCGGTGGCCTTGGGGGTTCCAACTCCCTCGGCCTTGGAACGGAGCAGAATTCCAGTTGGTCAAGGACTTAGGGTACCAAATGAGAGGCCTCAATCTGTCTCAATCTATAGCGTGTTGAATCCTGATTTCTGCAGATACCCCAAGGCTCCATTTAAGTAAACAAAAAGTCAGAAAGTGACTATTTTGGACTAAACTAAACCAGAGAGCATGGTGCGTTTGGGATAAACATGGAGCAGTACAGCACTGCTCAGCACTCTCTTGAACATCACCTCTCTTGCCCAAACACGCCAGGCTCACTGCTGCAAACAGGACACTGGAGAGCGATTGGCCAAAAAAGCGTCTTAGCTCGCCGTGTGTCTAAGTAGCTCCCCGATGTCGGACTACCAAGCTCCTGCCTTGCCCATACAACCAGGCCAGAAGTGGATGGTTGATTGGCCAAACTTTACAAACTCAGGACCAGCTCCACCCACTTAAAGACATTTTTTTGTTGGATGTGTTTGGATGAAACCTGGTCAGGACGTTTCTTCTTATCAACCCACCCGACCTGTGCTCCTCACGCCTTGACCCCATCGGATCCCTCCGTTCGTTCGTTTGCGGATCGTCCGGTCGTTGGGTCGGTGAGGAAGCGGCTTTGGTGGATGAGTTCATGTTCAAACTTAACATGTTCAAATGCACCATGTTGGTGCTTCTTTTTTCTCCATCCGAAGCCCATGGTAAGAAAGCCCATGGTTGGAGAATCCCTGGAAAGCGCATGACGTGAAGCAGCTACAGGTACGTTGGAGATCGTTCCAGACCTTCGACGCAGGCGATTTCTCAATCGGAGGAAGGTTTAAAAGATCCTTCTCAGTCAACCAGGTGTGTCTGAAAACGTGGTCATGTGTCTCAACAGGGGAACGTGGGAACATGGTATGTCCGACAAGTGTTGTTTTTTGTTTCTGCGGGTCCCAGTAGTTCAGAAAGAATGAAGAACTGGTCATCATTCATGACGAAAAGGATCTACAAGGGATCACTGATTGATGGAGACTTGTTTTTAGCCCGTTCAACTCGCGCTCGAAGTCTCTCCGTGTCTCCGGTTCTTGTGGGGATCCCCAAGATTCAATCATTGGGGAGGCTTCCCCATGACAAGATCTTTCAAAACACAACAAGTAAATGTGCCCAAACTATTTGGAGAGGCGTTTTGGGAATTTGCCCCAGGAAAATCATATCTATATAGGTCCGAATTAGGAGTTAGACAAGAAATTTGTAATCTTAGGGACTCCTCTGGCATGGAAATGTTGATGCCGGTTTTGAATAGATTGCGCAACATCTTTAGGGTTGCGATGTCTTTCTAGGATTGCGGCATGTTGACTCAACAAGTTTAGAATGCCATGGCGGTGTGTTTGGACCTCAAGTCAAAAGGGGCCATGTTTAGAATGCCGTGTTTGCTCATGTTTCTCGCTTGCGGTGTGTTTGCCCATGTCAGTGTGCAGCCTAGCCTGCTAAAAGCCAATTGTGGTGTGTTTCTGCAAAATTAACGCTTTAAGATTCCCTGGGTATGCAAACAAAGGTGCTTCTGAGTCATTTGTCGTTATATGCGTGTGCCACTTTTTTCTCAGCTGCATACAGCAGCCGATGTGTACCCACTCGAACGAGTAAGGGGCAGGGTTGGAGTGTTCGGACGTGAGTAACGCCCCCTCTCCGAACCGAACTCTCAAAAAATACGCTAGAATATGCCAGCTTTCTAGAAGCTTGTTTAACGGCAGTTGCTATTGCAGGAAAGCGTTAGGTCAACCTAATCGAAGAGTTCGTGAATCCTGTGTTTACGGCGGACCAAAACTTGCACCGTCGCGCACCATCGAAATCATGGCAGGCACCTGTTGCGTTTGGCCCAGGCGGTTCTGGAGCAACGTTCCGGAGGGAAAACGGGAGTTTCAACCACCCGCCATCAATGACCTTTGACCCCGCCATCAATAGATTTTGACTACTGACTGGTTTCATCTGTGTCATTCAATCACATCATGAATGAGAATTCTGATGGAGAAGAGAAGAGTAATTCTCTTGAAGTACTACGATATACTTAATGGGTTCCAACTCACAGTTATATTTAGACCTTCCAATAGAGACTGAAAGCATTTGAAAGCTATAACATATACTGTATATCATCAGGAGTAGGATCATATTGTTGTTTAAACAAACATATATGCACCCCTTTAACACCTAAAGGCTAATCTTGTTGGAAGTCAGAGGCTGTGGGTCTTTGGTGTCATATCTAGCTTCATTTGCTTCGCCGCCCTCGCAGCCCACTGCTTCGCTTGCTAGGGCATGCTTCGGCTTCGAGGTCCGGCGAAACGGCGGAAGACGGGACCCGGACGGTGTGTTTGTTGTCTATGGTGTTTTCTGGCAAAACGGGTGAATATGTATGAATGCGTTGTGTGCGTGTGTGTCTTCTTTTCCATGTGGCAAATTCCCAGTTCTATGAAGCAAAATCCAAGGTGCTGAACCCACAACATACCCGTTTGAGCTCCAAGTACCTTCTGATATTTTTCGAGTGGGTGCCAGGAGGGTGTGTAGTCCACAGAGCCCTGCTGTTACAATCAGTGTTCAGTTACAGTCTTTATATTATTAGTCGACAGTCTAAGTACTAGTCTATTAGTCCTCTTTGGGAAAATCTTTTGGGGCTTTAATAGGCCTCCTATGGCCTACCTGACTATGTCTGGAGGATGGAGAACTAGAGCGGACCACTCTCGGAACAAACCCAGGGAGAGTATCCCAGAGGTGCTGCCACTCCGACTTGAGAGTCACTCAGACTTGATGAGAGTCGTTTTGGGGAGACCGTGAGCACAGCAACATTTGCCTCCTTGTTCAGGTTGAGTCTGTCTCGACTTGTGGGAATTGCTTTCGATTTCTAAAGAATGAAAGAAGGCGGCGAGGCTGGGCGCCCGTTTGGTTGACCCCCTCACGGTGCCAACATCCAATTCCATGGGGGCCTGTAGCTCTTCGGACCGACAGACCGACACTGGAATGGCATCCCGGAGCCCGGTTCGGGACGGTCGACCCGTCGACCTGTCGACCGCCTCGTCGCCTCGCAGCTTTGAGCTGTTGGAGCGTCCCCAGCGTCCTCGCCCTGCAAGGAACTCGAGCCTGGATCAGGAGAACATCGGGGGGCCACAGACGGCGGTGTGGGGATTGATCAGGATCGTCCTCATGGAATTCGATCTGCTGCGGCCTTTGACCATGTTTGACCTAAATGATGGGCGTGGCCTGGGTTCAAGGTACTTCCTCAAAACACTAAATTGGCACACCTTCAACAATGAAAGACAATCTCATCTACTTGAGCAGCACGGGACAGATGATATAATCTCATATGATATCCGTGGTCATCGCCTGGTGTTGTCAGTAAGTCATTCTTCCTCATCTTTCTGAGACTCGATGCAGTACTCACTGACTTACATGATGTTATTGTGTCATATTGTGTCTTTCTTCATGTAAGACATTGTAAGACAATTTTGTAGATGACATGCACCCCGAATCACCCGGGTATGTGGTATTTGAATTGAAATGCTGAGACTTAAACAACTTAATCAAACTAAGCAACTTAGTCCTTGAACCGAAGGAGTCAGTCAGTTTTGTTTTCTTCAACATCGTTATAAACTGCAAGCATCACAGCAATGATGTGTACATTTTATAGTATATACTGTATTACTACGTTTTATATTATAGTCTATATATGTATATACATATTTGTGTGTGCGTGGTGAAACTGCCAGAGTGTTCAACGAGGGACACTGAAATGCCCTGACATTCCAAAACCATGCTTATACCGGCTATACCTTAAACATCAATTTAAGACTTTGGATGGCCAGGATGCTGGGACTGCAAACTCTGTCGCGCGGGCGGAGTTCTCAGTCTGGTTTGGGATCTGCATCCGTTGGCTGAGAGATCCACTGAGAGATCCACGCGGCTTCTTTGGGACACGACTGGGGGTACGCGGTCACCGGGTCGGCAGCGGGTACTGTGGTACAGACTAGATTGGTCCTGGATCGCAAAGGCTAGTGTAGCACAAAGATCCTGCCGCAGAGTGAACATCAGACTATAGATGGATTATGATGGATTGGATATAGATGGTGTAGCTCCCATAGCGGCTAGTAGCAAGAAGCTACTAGGTTGGAGGCCATCGCGGTTGGAGGCCATTACTACTACTAGCAAGAAGCTACTAGTTCTATAAGTCTTTGGAAGAGACGTGAAGATCTGGCACCTGGCCTCGCCTGTCCAAGGCGAACGCCACGTGGACCGGGACGCCGGAAACCCGCCGCCTGAACCAGGCGGGACCGGTGAAGTGACCGGAGCACCGAGGTTCGAAGCGGCTTGGGTAAAGGGACCGGTGAAGTGGGGGGGGTCTGATCGTTCGGCAGCGCCTGAGCGAGAACGAACGACCTCGCCACATGGTGAGAGACGCAAGAACCGATCGATATCCGGTGCCATGACCGGATAGAAGCCCTGCAATTCCCCACCGCTGCCGACGTGCGGTGACATTTGGGGTGCACGGTGAGTGTCTCCTGCTTTGAAGCGGAGAATCGAGGGGTCCCTGATGGTCCCTGGCTTTGGGGAAATCCAGTACCACCTCAAGTGCAGGGGTTGCGGAAGTGGATGGGAGGGTGCGGAGAGGGATCAGCTTCGGTCGCTTCAGCTGTCTCAGGCTGGTGGAAGCGGAGGTGGAAATGGCCGCTGCCTGAGGGGGATTGGAAGGAGGTTGGGGTTTATGTATTTCAGATCGGACTAAGACCAAGAAGTTTTTTTACAATTTTGTACCAAACATGTAAGTCCATCCTCTCTTCAGGGGCAAGTGCAGTTCCCATTCGTCACGGCCAAAATGCCGTGGTGTGTGCTTTGAGCTTGATAAAGCTGTCGTTAATGTGCTTTATCACGATTGCATTATAAGATGCCAAATGGTCGATTGCAAGGAGCTTGGATCCGAATGTGCGGTCACCGTCGACTTAACTCCCGATGTTTGCCCAGTTTAAAGCCACAAAGATCCGTGGTCTCCCAGCAAGATGAAGCAATTTCTGAGCTACATCGAACCGAAGCCCGCAAGAGAGGTTAACATTCAAGCACGTCTAAGAAATTGTTACATTAATCTTGATATGTGCAGTTGTTGTCAACATATGACATGCACATTTAGAACATGCAGATTGTCCGAACACCTATTTAAACAAACGGGCAAGAGGAAACTGTTAAGTTACTTGACATGAACTTAGAATAGCACCTCTAGTGAGATTTTAGGTCCGAGTTCTGATGTGTGATGCGTTTTGACTGTTATGGGGTGGAAGGAAAACTGTCACCCGACTCCGGTCGTGTTTCAAATCAACCATGCAGTTTTGGGGGTCATGAAAAAGCTTTTATTTGGCCTCATGGGAGCCTCAAAGATCACTTTGATGAACCTGGACAAAACATGATTCGTACCATCATCATTGTACCAGGTGCTTGATAGGTCTGGTTGAAATGGTGACATTCGACTGCGTTTTGCTCAGGCTCTGCAAGGTATGGACTGGTTGCGCAGTATTTCTTCCAGAAACTGACGTCACATGATCTGTTCACAGCTGCGAGCTGGCTGGTTTTTGCACAGGTACAGTAGCATCAAACACAGAGACAGACATAGACAGATCAGATAGAGAGTATCAGACACCACCTGTTGTTATTTTATGTTCATGGTTTTTGCTTGTGAGGCGACCGCTTGACCTTGCCCAGCGTCAGCACCGACGGGGACTCCGAGGCCGATGGCGGGAGGGGTGGGCCACGGTGCCTTGGATCGGCTGCACCGCTTCTGCCGTGCACCGAGCTGCTTAAGACCGTCCGCATGGATTTGTTTATCAATGTCCAATGACGGGATACAGCTCATGGTTTCCACCGGCGTCGACTTTCTTTCCAACACGCAATTTCCCTCGAAAGATATGATCTATGAGACATCTTGCTGAACGTATTGGAAGTGCAGCCATACCCTGCAAATGATGTCGGATAAGTTGCCCTGGTGTCCGATTGCAGAAATCCTGCAGCCACTGGGATGAGGTTTACAGGGCCCCATGTACTTTGTGTCAAAATTAATGTGATCCTGATCCCAGGCAGCCAGGCAATGAAGAACTCTTGCAGCTGTATAGATAGGACTGTAGTGGGTGCCACGGAGCTTGAACAGGAACATAGAAACTGCCAGAAAATGGACACTCAGCCTGCAAGCTACGTGTGGAAGTAACTGTGGAAGCTACTGTGGAAGCATGGCACAAAGGCCACATGATGTTCATCATTCTTCCCAGACTGGCCCCGCCCCGTCTTGGGTTCCTAGGCACTCACAACATAGCCTGGCAGGACACGGGGTCTAACCAAAAAAAGCCGTCATTTTTCTCACTGCAGTCTTCCTGCCTTCCTCCCTTCCTGCCTTCATTGCTTCCCCCCCATCCGACCCTCCCCGCCGTCCGCAGTGGAACGGCCACGCCTCCCAGGCGGCCGACAAGGCGACGAGCCGCTTCCAGGCCTTGGACGCCTTGATCCCGTTAGGAGCGTCTCACATACCGCCGGACGCGTGGGGCATACATGCGCGTTGCTGAAAGGGCTGGTGGAGGCAGTAGTAGT
>CAXAMN010021112.1:42785-69669 GCA_963970005.1 Durusdinium trenchii | reverse complement strand
CCCCCCCCCCCTCCCCCCCCACTAAATTCAATTCTCTCCTGGAGAACGTCTTCGTGAGCTTCTCATGATTTCAGAATAGTGGAAATCCTCTTGAACATTCAGAAAGAGTGCATATGAAAAATCACGATGTTCCCCGAGGGGATACATACCTAGAGTTTGTTTTGTGAAGCACGTCAATTCTCTCCTGTGGAACGTCTTCGTGAGCCTCTTATGGTTTCAGGATTTAATGCTCACCGATGATCTGAGCCATGGGGCAAGGTTGTTTTCCTAAGAATCTTTTTGAACATTTCGAGAGCATATGTTTGAGCATTTAGAGTGCGTATGAAATTATATTTACGAAAGGTCGCCTCCGAGGGGATAAATCACCATGTCGAACGTTGCATTGTTGTTCCTGCCTCTCGCGTTCTCTTCTCTTCCCGCTGTCCTACCTTTCGTGTCTCCCTCCTCTCAAGTAAGAGAGAAAGAGATAGAGAGAGACCGAGAGAGCGGGGAGATATTTTTTATGATTGCCGAGCCAAGTGAGCTTTTGCATTGGAAGAGTCATGGAGAGAAATAGTATCTGAAGCCAATTGATAAAGTAGTCATTTTATATGATTGGAGAGAACAATCCTTTTGCATTGGAAGAGTCATGGGTTCCCCTGCTTGTTGCTATTGCAAAGGAAAGCACTGGTTTTGTAGGAATGGCCAGGTAGTCATCTAGATCGGTCATGTAATGCCACTGTACTGCACTTGCTTCCTTGCATGCTTGAAAGGTCAAAGGTCCTGCAGCCTCACCAACCACCTGCATCTCCCAACCCAGGAAGCTGTATGAACCTACTGCCACCGCCATCATCACCCTTCCCAAGCTTCTGCAAGCCAGAATGTCCCCAGGTTTGCCCACAGAACAAACCAAAGTTGCAACCTCAAACCTCTCCTTCTTCATATCATGCTGCCCTTCCTGCAGAAACTGCAAGGATGCAGCTTCATTGAAGATGCTCTCATGGGAGGTGCTGGGCCAGGTGAAAGTGGAAGACCTGGTTTTTGAACTGCATGAGGTTCTGGAACTCCTTGCTCATGGTGTGGCTGTTTGGGTTTGTGAAGGCAACAACTTTCTGTGCTTTGGATTTGTCAGCTGAAGACTGGGTTTTCTCACTGTTGCTAACAGTGATGTGGGGGGTCTAGATTACAGACAAGACATTTGAGGTCAAGACACTGTGGTGCTTGTGTGCCCTGCTAGTTTGGTTGTGGCGTGCCTCTCTCATCATGTCTTTTGCCTTTTGGTATCTTTTGGTGAGAGCTTTCTATGATCACAGTGTTGCCAGGATGTTAGCAAGCTGTCTTTGCCAGTGTTGCAGCTACTCTGTTGGTGCCTTGTTTGTGCTGGAGGATGTCTAGCTCATTGGTCAAGTAGAACAGCCTTTGGAAAGATGTCCTAGCAAAATAGCAAAGCTCTATGGGCCTTACCTCCATGCCATTTGCCATCACTCTTTCTGCTTCCAAAATAGTTTCCCATTCTGCTTGCATTTGTTTGCTTGTTGTGTCAGCTTTGTCCTCCCTGCAAAGGCATGCATATCTCATTGGTGGCCTCAAAAAGGTGCCTGTCAAAGAGATTGCCCTCATATTCAAGAGTTTGATCAGCAGTGCATGGTGGATTGCCAAGTTCTCTGCAGTGCCCACTTCAGTGCCACCATAAAGATTTTCATGGCAGGGACATCAAAGAAACCATGGACAACTAGGTCTTGCAACTGGACCTACCAATCACCAGAAGCCATCCCCATGACAAACTCCTGAAATTCCCTTCGTGACCTGACATGCTGGGACATGAAGCTGTTTGCAGTCCAAAGAGGTCTCACCATCTCTGCAACCAAGTCTTTCTGATAGCTGCTTTGGGGGGTCACCAGTTCGGGCGCCAAACTCCAGGACCCAAACTTGATGCTAAATTGTTTCAGCTCTTCTTGGGGTGAGAGGTTTGGTGGCAGCTGAATATCATCAGTGGAAGTGGATGTGGCAGCAGTACCTGTGGAGTTCATTACAAACTTGGACAGCCAATTCTCTCCTTCATAGAATTCATAGCTGTCATAGCTCTCCCACCAGCTGAACCAACACATGAGCTTCACATATGGTCCTAGAACCTGTAGACTTTTCATTTCCTTGATCCTCCTGAAAAGCTTGACAATGCCATCCAATGTGTGTGGCTCATCTTGCCCAAGTTCATGTGCAATGTATGGAAGAAGTGTCATGAAGTCTGGTGGCACTGTTGGACTCATAAGAGCAGCAGCCTGCTTCTTCTGAAAGAAAGCTTTAGTCCCTTTGGGACCATAGTTCACATTCCATAGGAGGCTGTAGGACAGGAAAAGATTTGAACACCTTTGCCACTTTCATTGCAGTCTTGATGTCATTCCAAAGTCTATGTTAGAAATCAGACAAGACAACTATCATGATTCCAACTTTGTATTGCACATAATCAATGAAAGCACTGTTTATGCCACCTTGGTCTGACACTGAGACCAAATGGTCAAATCCTGGTGGTAACTGTGCAGTTGTGGTTCCCTTCAATGTGTTTGTGGCCTCAAAGTGTGTACCCTGCTGATGCCTGCTCTCCTCTGCTGTCAATGGGTCCAAATGGAGTTTGGAGTCAGGCTGGAACATCTCAATGCTCATGCCTATGGCCTTGAGTGAGTGACATAGTGCCCTTAGCTCATTGTAGCCTTCTACCCTGGTAATTCTTCTTTTTGTTGCCAATGCCTTGAAACGTGGGTCAACCTCTGGTTGTGAAAATCATTATTTAATAAATAAATATTGATATGTTGCGTTCAAATTATGAACCATCTGAATCTTCAAAGAAATGCAATATAGAGATTTTGGTATAACAGTATGAAAATCACAGATTTTTACTAAAAGAACACCAAAAACACCGTAAAACACACATACGCATAGCGTCCCACACTCTAAAACAAAGTGTATCATATACTGTACACAGTAATCATATAGGACAAGACATTGCAAGCTCAGGTCTCTTTGTAGAGATATTTTTCTTGCAATGTGTATCTTACTGAAAGAAGCAACCTCGTAGGTCGTAGAGGTCTTAGAGGTCCTAGAGGTCGTAGGTCACATCATGTTGTGGACTGCGGCCGCTGCTCTAAGTGGGGAAAGGCGTGCCTTGTGCTTAGAAACCGATTAATTTAGCTTGGTGGAGCGCTCAATCCTGAGAGGAGGTGTTCCGATAATATGTTCAGTACCAAAATCACAATCACCGAGTCGACCGTCTGGTTGACCATCCGGTGGATCAGCCATGGGGATGTGGGTGGATCCCTAGAACAATGCGAGGTGCGAGCGCAACGACATAGAAACTCCCAGTCAGAGTGGTTTTCTGCAAAGTGATTCTTTGATATTCAGACAATACCCATCGATGGAATGTCAAAGATCGGGAGAATCACAAGAGGGATGATCCTTGTTTTGAAAATATGTTTCAATAGGTTTCAATCATTTCCTCGGAAATCGTCGGATTCATTGGGAGAGTCCCACCAACTCAGAAGGTGCTTGGTTCTGTCAACTTCCACAGAGCTAAACCGGTCAAGATGGGTGATCAGATGAAAAGCACTTAAAGTAGTTTTTACTTTTGGGGACCTATAAGGTGGCAAGAGTGTAGACTTGACGGAAGATTTGATTTTTGGACGATTTGAGGCAGAGCTGGTTCATTCAGGAGGAAAGGTATGGGTGCAGCTTCGGTATTGGCGTCGGTGTTGGTTGTGGTGAGTCCGATGTCCATTTTTTTTCGGCACATACGTTGCTAGGTCCCGAAACGTGTTCTTGTCAGGCTGCTCACCTCGAGCACACTTAGGCTTCATGGAGCCAAAGGTCACGAATTGGGGGAAATCAAGTCTGATGAAGGTTTGGTGTCTTTCTCAAGGTGTACTGGCTATATTCTCAACAGCTTTCAGTGTCATGCTTATGCGGCTGCCAAATTCTCTGGACCGGAGAATGGCACGACTCCTGAAGAAGAATCAGCAAGGTTGAACAACGCTCTTCTGCTCTCCAACTTATCCACAGGTGCCTTGGATGACTAGCAAGCAGTGTGACAATCCTCCATCATCACCTTCCAGAGTGTGTTGCAATTATCTAGGTGGGCCATGGCCCGGCCAGCGAACAGCACAAGATTGGAGTCCACTATAGTGGGTCCTTCCTTGGTCACGCGACTCGTCTCTCCAGTCCCCGCGAGACCAAACACCCGGTGATTGCTCTTCTGTCAAGCCTCCAGGTCAGTGGTGCCAGATCCCCCGTTGAAGGCGAGGGGAAGTGCGAGAGCACGTAGCCATGTGCATGTCAGTTGCCACGTGCAAAGAGGGTGCTGGCTTGGCTTTCAAGGCATGTATACAACCCTTTGCGCGTTTGTGGGCAACGATTTGCGCGTTTGTGTTGACCTCTTTGGTGCAAATTCTTGCAGGTGCTGTTCGACTCCAAGCTGGCAGTGCAGGCCAATGTGCCCAGCGGCCTGGGGTTCGAACCCATCGAAGGAAATTATAGACTGAAACACTTGAAAATCGTTTGCGAGGGACAACTTACAACACTTTGTCGCAGCAAATTTCCCCAAAGACAAATCCACGTTTGGTTTGGCGCGTGCTTTTCAGAGAAAGTGTGTACTACTATTAAGTTTACTAGGCCATCCTGGAAGTCAACGACTGGCAAAATAAGCAAAAACAACTCCTGCAGTGCTTGTCACCGGCTTTCTTTCAAAAAGTAGTTCATCGGTGTTCCCTCACAGTGCGGCAGTCTTTCTGCGGCAAGGACCAGCTGGCCGACGTGGTCAGCTTGTTGGTGGTGCCTGCCATTGCCAGTTCGCCCCTGGATTGGAGTGGTGTGGGAGAGCCGGATGAGAGATGCTGGTTGGTTGATTCGTTGGCGGAAGATTGTTTGTTTCGGAAGGTTTCTTCAGCAAGGCCAGAAAATAAAACAAAAAAAACGCGCATGTTGACCTGTTTCGATTTGGCCAACCTCTTGAATCTCTTAAGGTTTCCTGTGAGGTATGGAGGGTACCAATCTAAACTGAACGGGGGAAGGCTGTGCAGCAACAAAAACTGTTTAACGAAAGAGCCTTTGGCGGTTGTGTGGAGGATGAAGATGAGGCGTGTCTTTGGTAGCTTTGTCGTCCACTGGTTTTTGGTGTGCGCGCAGAACCCGTTTAATTCAAGCGGTGTCTGCCTGCATACACCGCGCCTTGCGAGCCTGCCATGTTATTGCCCGAGGTGCAACCAAACGAAAATGTACAAACTAGTTGTTGGCTAATTATAGATAATGTACTGCCATGGATTTGACAGGGCAGAGCTCCCCTCTCCACATCCCCCACAGCTATTCAAGAAAACACTCCTCTTTCGCACTCCAACCCTTTCTCAACATTTACAGGAACATTGAACTGCGCGAGGTCCAACTTGACTCCTAAAGCCCTAGACTTCCTCCAGCGATTGGGCAGGAGCCTGAACCCAAAACTCGTTCGGACAGCTGACCAGCGAAAGGGTTGCAAGAAGGGAGGCTCAAAAGGTGATGATGAAGCGGAAGAAGAGGAGAGCCGGGCCACGCGGCTATGCTTCATCCTCAAGCTGTCCCGTGGAGACGATGAATTTGTTGACATCGCCGAGGAGGCCTTCATTGCCCACAAGTGCAGGTTCCTCACTCTTGCCCAGTTCGCGACCTACGTGGACTATGCCGTCATCTCCCAATCGCGAAGAGAAATGCTACCTGTACAAGGTCTTGAATTGGAAGCCAGCTGCAAATGTGTGGCATTGGTCGGCTCAGAGTGTGACCCACATTCATGCTGACATTGACAAGTATTCCACTCCTGCTAAACTGGCAGCTGTTCCAAACTCGGACATGGATGAGCTTCTGTATGCTCTCAAGTCCGCACCGCTGCTGTCGGACAAATACACTGCCGAGGAACTTCGAGCTGAATGGGTCAGTGGCAAGTTCGAACATCCCATGATAGACTTTTTGTCCGGGAAATCAGAGAACACTAAATGGCACGATTTGGTTCGCGACATCCATTCGGCTTGTGATGTCTTTCGTGAGCTACTTTCGGAGTTGGACATCAATGCATCAACCATAGGAAGTTTGGTTGAAGGTGTGACTGCTCGAATGGGAAGAAAGAGGCTCGAGACTGTTCTACAAAGATCCATAAAGTTCACTGTTTCCAGAGAAATCAGAGTTTGGCTTTAAGGGTTTGCAGCTCCACAACAATATCCATAATCACAAAGGAATCGTCACCCTCAACATCTCTCAACACTCAATGTTTATGTTCTGAGATGTTTTGAGAAACGTTTATGCTCATCAAAACAAAAATCAATGTATGAACATTCTATATTAACTCATACCAAACTTCAGCTCTGCAAACTGGAAATTAAATGGCAGGTTCTATTATGTCCCCAAACAGTGTGGCCACACTAGGGGTTCCTCCGGTAATGGTTCCTCTAATTGAGGTGTTGCGCCGGCATGTCCGGCTAATTCGCTGCTATTTACAGTGCATTCATGCCTCTCGAAATCCTCGAAGTGCATTTCGAGTGCGCAGGCTGAATCTGGTTGGCCGCGGCGGGCGCTTGTCGCGACTGCACTCTCGTTGTGGTGGCGTGCACATTTTCGGGAGATCGCTAGGGGTCCTTATAAGATGCCGCTGAAGAAATCTGGCTCACCCTCGAGGGGCTCTGCAGGGACCAGAGGAGGGTCCGTCGTGGCGCAGACAGGATTTCCCAGCCCCAGCTCTCTTCCCAAGAGTCTTGGCACTGCGAGGGGTGCTGTGCACATTTTCGGACATGGTGGTTACTTTTTGTGGCAGGCGCAGTAACCCAACGCTGCGAATGACAGCCAAGGACTGAATGAAATAATTGGGCAAAAGACAGCTACCGATACCAACAGAGGTTTAAAACGCGTAGGTGATCAATCGTTGAGCCCAAAGTTTTCTGAAGATGAAGGTCAGGAAAGTTCTGTACTTTTGGAACCTATGAGTCAGTATTTTTTTGAAGATTTAATTACGCTGACGTGTAGTCGTGCAGTTTTTTTACTCATAGTCTGGTCCAAAGTCGACTTTTTGTGACAGGCGCAAGGGATCGGAGCGGTGTTACTTCGAAATGGTTCGTACCCACACGCCGGCTAGCCGCCAGCGATGCTGCTCACATCTCACTCAAAGCTTCACCCAGAAGGCTGGCTGATACTGTAGTACAAGGGCACATGCACAGGTTTTCTGTGCTGCGGTGGGCAAAAGAACAAATCAGAAGGGTTAGACAGTTGGTCTTGCTGCGCAAACGGTGGGTTCCAGAAGGAGTGCTACACTCCTTTCGGGCGGCATGTGAGACAGAAAGAACCACGCCCGGTGAAGGGCATTTGTCCAGTTTTGTGATGTTTTGCATGTATTCAATATATATACATATTTGATCATATTTGCATGTGTTTGTCCAGTTTTGTTTGTCCAGCTGGTTTGTCCAGTTTTGACTGCTGTGCCCTGGGAATACACTTGTCCTGCAGCTGGATCTCGGGGATTTTTCCAATTTGGGTAAATTCGAGTGTCCATGGAACGACAGATGTGATCAGCCCGAAGAAACGTGCCGAAAATCAGACCCTTGAGATCCCTTGAGCCTCCGGGGGTTTCTATAGATCACCACAAAGAATGGATTGATGGGAGCACATGGGGTTGACAAATTTCTGACCTCAAGGTGTGTGTGGGGAGAGAATTGTCCTATCCTGTATTGTTTTTTTTGAAACAATCAAAAACGACGGCCGTGCTGTTCGCTCAGGTTTCACCTCTGTACCTCTCTGCGGGTCCCAAGCTATCCGATCCGACCCCTGCTGTCGCTGTGGCAACGCTTCTTGGCCCGGGGACCCACTGGAGCCACCTTCGCTACTTCGCGTTTGAATCGGTTGCCCACGTGTGAGTGTGTTTTGATGTGTGGGTTTCTTGTTTGGCGGCATGGTTTGGGGGGGGAGGACCAAACCAGGCTTCTCAGCATCCGTTGGTGGGTTCCCTATGGTTTTCTGGATCGATGGGACATCCTGTTGCATTCGTCGGTGTTGCCAGCCCAAGTCTTCAATGAAAAGACCGTTGGGTCGTGACCATTTCCCCGTCTGTCTGTCACTGGTCAATCGACGCGACCGTTGGCTGATCTTGAAGCATCAGTTGGAAGGCGTTGGAATGCATACACACAATCCCTCATGTTTTTCAACCCCTTTATATAATTCGTTCTTTCACGATACCCCTTTTGTTCACCAATTCATTGCAAACATTGGGAGTCCTTGACATCAACCGTTCAAATTCATGGCCACTCAAACAACTCAACTCAAATTCTTTCAAGAAAGATACACTTGCGACAGTCCTGACTGTGTTTTAAAGATGCCCTGCTCATCCAATTGAGCCCTGCTCATCAAAGGGCCATTGGACCGGTTGACTGGCGGAACATGGGGATTGTTCGGTGAGTCAGACACGTTGCAACACATGATTCCCTCCTTGAAGGGAAGAAAGGACCAGGAATTTGCTGAGTCAGACTTCAGTGAAATCAGCGAGTGGCCCGCTTTTGATATACCTGGTATACCTTTCTTTCCCGGCAAAAGTACTTCGATCGGTGGCATGATAAATCGACATTCTAGGACATTCCACCCTACTCCACCATGTATACTCCTACAGCTACGAAAGCTGCAGTGTATTCCTATCCTCATCGACGTGTCTAGACTGCACCGGACCCAGGTGCTGCTGTTGGCGCGACTCTTGTCACTGTGGCTGTATGGTCACCGGGGATGTCCCTCGCGCCGTGCGCGTGAAACGGCCGATCCGAGACGGACGAGAAGGGTTTGGTTCCCCGGAACCACCACACGAGTGGAAGATATGACGCACATGGAGATGTGGATAATCCTCCACATCCCAAATCCCCTGCGACTCCAAAAAAAAAATACTGAATTTGGATTCTTGAAGTCGCAGGGGATTTGGGATGAATAATTTGGTTTGGGGGGGCCTTCGTGTGCTGTGGCACATTGTGGCACACTTACCACCAGGTACACTACAGGTTAGTTATAGGTCAAAGACCTCATTTTGCTGGAGTTGGTGGTGCAAAAACACTAATTACTCAAGGAGGTCAAAGACCAGCTTTTACTGGGTCTTTGGACTTGTAATATTTGATAGAGAGAGAGAGAGAGCGCTCCACGATGAAAAAGACCAAAGTGATGAATTTGCTTGGAGCAGCGGTAGAATCGGCATCATCCTGAATCACTCCATGTGGTGGGAAGAAGCCGCCAACGATTGCACTGCAAAATGACTGGTTGGGTCCACGTCCACGTTCCATTGCCACGAAGGCTTCTTGAAGAATTGGGACCTTCAAATGGAAAGGGTTTGGTTCGGGTCCAGACATGTTCCGATCACTCCGGGAGGGTCCAAGGATTGCCAGGAGTACTTATATATGATAGAGTCCGAAGACGGAATCATCCTTCGCGAAGACCTGCCGGACCTGCTCCGCGATGTCGCGAGTCTTCCTGTGAGTTGAGGAGTCCGAAGAATTGGTGAGCTCTCACAGAGCTGCTCTTTCGAGTTGGTTTTCATGAGTCCCAACCCAGACGCTCCAAGTAAGACCGGCACCACGTCTCCCGAGATTTGCTCGCGGAACATGGGCGACGGATGCCTTCCTTCTCCAGGTGAATCGACCAGGGCAGACGAGTCTCCACCGAGCCTCTCCGCAGCCCGCTGGGTTTCTGTTCGACCCGACTGAGCTAGGCCCAGCTGGTGAACTGGTGCCATGGATCCAGTCGATGATCAAGAAGGAAAAGGTTCGTCATCCAATCCACTCCAAGTGAGCCGCGCTTTGCCGTTGGATGGGTTGGAAGCAGGCGGATGTTGGATGGTGGACGGTGAGCAAAGTTATGAACCCCAACCGAGCCCTGCACCGTGCAGCAAGCAGTCATCGAAAAGCAAAGAAAGCAGCTTATTCGAGGTCGTTTTGAAAGCAAGTACGATGGGTCAGCTCAAGACAGGACGACGTCCATGAAGATTATTAAGCAGGATGACTTTATGGACATCATGAAGGAAGTGTTACCGCACATGTTGCAAGATGACGTCCAGCCCTTCCGATGTCTTCATGCAACATGGCCAACCGGGTACCGTGCTTTGAACCGCTTTCAGGTCCGGGCTGCTCACGGAAGAGATCTTCCGGCGCAGGGTGGACGTGCTGAACAAGGCCGGGGTATGACGAACACTTCTTCGGGTCGGTCGTTGACGGATCCTGGTCCGGCAAGACAGGCGGCAAGACGTTTGCGTGCCGCAACAATGGAGTCGACCGTTTTCTGTATGAAAGATGCATGGAAGTGGGCCCAAACCCTAGATTCTGGATGATTCTGGTGGATTGAACTGCATAGCGACGTTTGCAGGGTCAGCTCATGGGAGATGATTGTAGGAGGTCGTTGATTTGGGGAATTCCAGGCCTCTAGTAGCCCTTTGCATAAGTGCACAACTCTGGAAAAGGTCGATTCTTTGCTGGAAAAAGGTAGGCTTGGTAGGCTTGGTCGTTTGATGAGTTTGATGCATTTGAATTTGGGATCTGTGAGTCACTTGGTTGGGAGTACTCCCCCGCAGAGACCCACATGGACCCCCCAAAACCATGTAGAGGAAAATGGTTTTCCACCGGTCAATTCTCGGGTTCCATTGTTAGTTTGTGGGAGAGTATGTTGTGGCGTTCCTCTGTTTTCACACATCCGTGAAGTGTGGCACCTCGGAATCCCTCGTGGAGAAATCTCAGGTCATTGCCCTTCCAACAGAGGTTTTCAGTGACCTGAACTAGGACCCAATCTACCTGGCAACTGGCATAGTCGAACAGTCGGGTTCTGACCCAGCTCTGTTGGTTCTGTGATTGAGTGTTTCACATGGATTCACAGCACGGCACCATCCTCGGATTCCTCGGTTCTTCGCCATGGCACCGTCCGTCCTCGTTGGGCGTTCGTCAGTCCACGGTTGAGGCCGAAGCACTGGAGCTTCAGCTGTTGCCCATCGATGGCTCTCAGAACCGGACCAGGCCGTGAAGTTGTGGAATGGTTTGAAGAAGTGCATGTTTCTTTTTTTTCCTTTTTGTTCAGTCTTTCCAAGTGGTGTCAGGAGTGGTTACACTGATGTTTAGGACAGTTTTGATGTGTTTTTGATGCACTTCTGAGGAGTGGTGTGGCATTTAACATGCTTTGAAGCATAGTTAGTGGATGCCGTTGATGCTGCTGGTTTCACCATGTTTCACCATCAGAAAGGGACCCGCAAAGCGGCTCAGCCGACGAGCTTCCCGCCAAGTAGATAGATCGAAGAGTGATCTCAAGAGTGATCTCTTTCCAACACATGTTAGATATGATTTCTACTAGAGGACCCACACGGAGTGCTTCTTGGACACCCCTTAACCTCTGGGGAGCTATTAATATGACACCTCTTGGGGAGCCCTGGTATTTATACCTAGAACCTGATTGACCCCTGTTTGGGAGCCCAAACACGGTCCAACTTCCTATCAAAACAAAGGTCATGTTTGGGTTCGTCGGGTCATGTCATGTCTGGGAAGACGGAAGACGGTACTCCGCTGGACCCTCCGCCTGCCAGGTATCTCAGTGACATTTGCATCGGCCCCAAGCTGGCCTTGGAGGCAATGCGCAACATCGAACGGCCCGGGGTCCATGACCATCGAACGCTCCATGGCGGTGAGGTCTGGCGCAGCAGGTGGAATGCAGGGAAGACGAGGCTTCCCTCGTGACTGGTGTGATTTGGAGCAAGTCGAGGCGAATATAGGCGAAATTGGGTTCAAGTGGTTGATAAGCCCCAAGCTTGGAACCTTCACTCTTCCCTGACCGTCCAGGACCGTTTGACCTGTCGAGTCCAGTCTCCTGATCTCCTGGTCTCGTCCTGAAAGTGATGGACGTGATCAACCCCCCCCAAGCACAGTTCATTGAGGAAATGTGTTGAGGTGACCAGTTGGCTTGGGCTCGAACTGGACTTGCACCGTTCTGTTAATACAGCGACTGAGGGACATCCCTTAAAAACTAGAACGGCATAAAGCCACTTCGAGTCAGGTGGGAAGTGATGTTGTGAAGCTTTTGGGGTCAATTTATTAATATACTTTATGGGGAACAAGTGCATCGCCGATTGCATCGCTACTAGGAACAAGGGAATTATGACTAGTAGCGTCCTTGGGAATTGATGTTGTGACGCTTTTGGGGTTGCTTGTTGGATCCAACCAGAATCCAGTCTTGGCAGCGTCATGCGGCGTTCTGCTCTACAAATGTGAGTGACTTCTTGATGGCGACCCTGATCAAATGAAAGAACCAGGCTGAGTGTTGTTGGCCTGTTAACAATCCCTGAAGGTGTTGTCAGATTGCCAAGGTGTTCCATAACAATGTTCCTATGTGGTCCTATATGTGTTGATAAAACAGCCCACACTATATCTTTTGGTTCGGACCACAAAACATTGGCTCATTCATTCATTTTTGTCTCCCTAAATGCAACATTGATATTGTACATGTAGATTGTTTGCTTCCAGACAGTCACGACTGATTAGCTAGTAGAATCAAGAGGTTTCTAAGTGAGCTCAAGCATTCTTCAAATCATCCGTCTTTCCACAAACCATTCGGGTGTGTATATAAACTCGGATATCCATATTCAATCCTCGTGTAGAAGTTCTAAACTCTAGACCTATTGCAGCTAAAAGGCTATATCAGAATCTTTATGAAGTTTTAGGTTTTACATTCTGGTGATGCACTGGAAAAAACGACCACAAGACACCCAAAACGCATCTTGATGCATACCTAACAAGACTCACAGGGGATTGGAGTAGAACTTGCTCCATCGGTGCGCCGGGATCATGTCCATACTCAACCAGCTCCCTTGGAAGAAATGACCTGCTCGGCCTGGGCCTGCTCGACACCACTGGGCTCCAGAGAGAATTTCACCGCCGGTATTGGATCTCCGGCTATTTTAGCATTGAAAGAGACCCAAGCTACAAGCCTTTTTCTATTTAGACAGAAAGAACTACAGTACCAATCCAAAATCTATATATAAGTCTTATATAATCAAATTCGTCCGGATGTCTTCGGCACCTCTCAAATCAAACAGCCCAAAAGCCCATTAACGTGTTACATTCTTTCTTCGCCTTTTTCCCAGAGCTCTGAAGAGCTCCCACACAAAAATGTCCACAGCACAGCAGAGATCAAATCCGGGCTGGACCCAAAAAAGTCACCTTAACAAAAATAAAGAAAACATCTGCGTCCTCCGTTTGGTGCCGCGTGGGCCGGCTCGCCGGGCGTCGAGACGGCCCCGATGGAGCTGGAGGACGCCAGGGGGGCCGATGTGCAGGTTGACCGGTGGAGGGGTGGCAGTCGCCTCTGGACCTGGAACCGGTACCCAACTGGCATGGTCGAAGTGTCGGGTTCTGAAACGAGAACCTCTGGAGCTGAATGACTGGTGCTGTGAACACCACGGAGAGCTGCCAGAGGTATGGTGTTGATTGAAGACCCCACAAGGAAGGTACACATTTTAGATCATTTTAGTCACCAGTTTGGTATACTTCAAGGGTACAGAGTACAACAGATTCTTCATCCATTCGGATTGTTGGGAGAGTGAACCTTCAAATGCCTGGGAAGGCAGAGAAGAAAAGGATAGAACAGCATTGATGTCATTTGTCATCATAGGTATTCCTTCTTGTTTTCTGGAACCATGACGTTGTTGCATTTACCCACGCGAGCTTGTTTGTTGAAGGTCCTGTTGGTTGTTGAAGGTCCTGTTGTTTGGTCAACCTCAAAGCAAAAGATGTAATGATCACCTGGAACCGGAAACATCAAACCAAGGAGGCCAGAAGCAGACTCAAATTATCTAGAAGTATCCCCGGATGCCGGATACCATCGGATGCCCATGAAGCGGACTAGAGAGTTCAGCCCCAAAAACCTTGGAACCAAAAGCAACGAGTTCACATCCCCCTGAACTGCTCCGTCACTGCAGCACGAACGCGACGCCCCATCACGGCACCGCACGCGAACGCGACCCGTCCTGTGCTCGAGGTTTCACGCATCCAACAAGTTCCGTTCCAAGGTCTGGAACTCCACGTTGGTTGCCCAAAAACATATGGGAGATCTTAAATCAATTATCCACGCACCCCATATGGGGGGATCCTTCTAAGATAACCCATATCCAAAAATATTATCCACATCTCCCAAACGTTGGCCCCAAAACGGTGGAGCTTTTTCCCAAACCGCTGGAGCTGCCTTGGCCGAGCTGAAACCAGCGACGTCCGCTGTTTCAGCGACGTCCGACGCGATGCGAGGAGCTCCTGGAGATTTTGACCGAGCAGCAGCGAGAGCTGCTCCAGCGCCCTGATCTGGTCGCGAGTGGTCGAGGGAGCTCCATCCATCCACTGGAAGATCTCCCGTTTGCGCAATGTTTGTTCGTGTGTTGCGCTACCAAACTTCAAGTGTCCTTGCAAGAATAGTTTGGCACGGAGCATTCAACATATTCATAGATAGCGGAGATATGCGGAGATAACTCAGCCTATGCAGAGGCTTGGAGTCCCGGATGGCCTTCTCATATCGTTTGGCTATTGTTGTGTCCCAACTTTCATACCACCCACCCTCGCCCAAGTTGATCCAAACTTGCCTGTGCGTTCTCTAAAGTTGTGGAAAGGATCATTGCTGTCCTTTGCAGTGTCATGCTGGATCTTAAACAGTCAACATCAGTCAACTGGCCCCCCTGCCCCCCTTGACTATTTGGGATTGAAATGGATTGAAGCTCATGGAAAATCTTCCTCCAAAAAAGCCTCACCTCTCCTCACATCCCACCAGGACATCCTTTATCCACCCTCTTGCTTGGCACTCGCCCACGCGGGTGCCCGCACCGAGAACGTGCGCTCGGTCCGAGGCTGGCGGATCAACAGCGCGAAGTCTGGGCACAAAACCTGGACGTGGCCTTCCAGCAGATCCTGCGGCGGCACGCAGGCCCGCGACGCGCGCGTGGCGATCTTCGCGGCGCGCGTTCGAGCGGAGTGCGTTCCAGCGGGGCACCCGGAGGGTGGTAGTCCATGAACGCACGGCGTGGATGAGAGGAGGAAGACAGTGGAGGAGGAGGGAAGACAGTCGAACATAGTCACACTTTTTTACTTTTGCTGCCACATGCCTTTTGGTAGGATTGAAAGAGTAGGCAACCTGCCATCCAGGAAGCATCCAGCCAAGTATCGTTCTCGAGGATAGGCTGCCCTTAAGCATGGGCTCGGCTAGACATGGTTAGAGCATTTCTAGTTTCCTATTATATATATATAGTTCCTACATGTTCCTACGCATTAGTTTAAAGTCAAAATTGGAGTGAATTCTGTGCATGCCATTTGAGCGGCATGGCACGAGAGCTGTGGGATGCACTTGGATGCACCATGCATTTTCCGGAGACGAACGAAACATCCGCACCTGGCTGTGACGCTGTTGCCCTCTAGGCTCCCGCCGCACAACGAGCTTGGAAGAGAAGCTCTTGCGCGGCTCGCGGAACGGGCCTGCGCAGCCTTCGGAGTCACAGCCTTCAGAAAGTAGTGGGGGCCTCGGTAGGGTTTAGGGTGGTCAGGGGCCGCAGGTGCCCAGATTCCTCTTTAAACATGAAAATTTACTTCTTGTTCCTAATAGCTTCTTGTTCCTAGTAGCAGGCCAGGAGCCCCTAGTAGCGTCCTTGCTCCTAGTAGCGATGCCAGTAGCTTCTTGTTGTAGCTTCCAATTTCCATGATCCTTTCAGGAAGTGTATGACGTCTTCGAGCCGTTTTCATGATCACGTTAAGAATGGCCCAGTCACTCGTCTCAGGCACAGCATGAGAATATCGTGAACGCTGGCCACTGCCTATAAATATACACTAGGGATCCACTGCCTCCTTCTCAGAAGGTAACGATACAATACAGCCTATTATAGGAAGCACAGTAGGAAGCACCACCTATTGACAGGAGCATCTTACTGCAAGGATGCAGGACCACGTTTGGTCGAGATATCACATGAACCCTCCATGTCGATTGCAACCTTTGAGGGTCCAAGAACTCTTTCAGAGACATGTGCTTTTTAGGTGTTCACCGGATGTCAGGGAAGAACCAAGTGAACAACCGTTTTCTTCAGCCCAGACATGCTACAAAAGGACGATTTTCTTCAGGTGCTGGTGCTTTGACGTACACGAACAACCATTGAACACCAAGTCGCCTGGTGTTTGCGACGTTCTCTCCGCGACGGCACTCGACGTCGTCGAGGCATCTCCACGGAGCTGTTCCGTGCCGCCGAGATCCGTGGCCCGGTGGATCGGTACCCGCCGCGTGGATCGGGTGAGGACACGAGCTGGATGGGATGGCTCGTGACAAGTACTAAGTCCGACCCAGTAAAAGCATGTGTATCAAGGGGTGTTCTTGTATACATCCTTTAAGTATATGTTTTTGTAGGACCTGGAGTCCAGTAAATCAGGTGATTGACTTCTAGGGTCCCATGTGACTGTTGATCCCCGTTTTTCCTGGCAGGGGTGGGGTAGACCATAGCCCTTTTCGCCCTTTGCCTTGGACTTGTTTTCAGGAGCATCTTAAAGCCTTTGATTCTTGAAAGTAGTTGCCAGTGTAGGTCTTCGTGAATTTGCAGTAAGTCTGGATGACCGTTTGGCCAGACCGCCGTGCAGATTGGATGGTCAATGCTTTTGCCGATGGGTCAGCCGATTAATGCAACATTGCATTTTGTCCCCACGGCAGGTGGCTCGATTGCTGCCTCGGGCGTACGTCACCTGATGTCCAGTTTGTAGCCTTGTGGGCTTGATGTCGGCGCTATGTGCAGCTGCTCCCCAAATGCACATGACTTTCGACGTGGACGTTCACCATGTCTTTGTCAAGAAACACAGCGAGCAAGCTACCAGGGTCCTCGCTGCCACACGCTGACAAGTGCATCGAACGTTGTGGTGGAACGCGGGCATTGCAACGGTGGCTATGCCATGCCCATGGTACATGGCTTTGGCGTCCGCCAGCACGGCCAGAAGATCTATCGTTGCGGCATCACAGGACACATCATCTAACACTAACCCAGACCATCCATGGGACTGGAATATATTCCTACATTGATCCTTGAAACCACCCCAATGTAGATATTCCATACATGGATGGTTTGGGTAATTGTAAGGTGTTTGCACTTTCGGTCGAAATACCTGCTTTATGCGAAGTGCATAGGATGGCGGTCAAATCGCATGTATCCCTTCACCGCTTAGGAATTAGGTGCTTCGCGAAGTCCTCTGAGACTGACCTGGGCTCAGACAGCTAAGTCAGACTTACCCTCCAAAAATGGAATGCATCGACACGCACAACAGCTGCCCTCTGCCCTTGTGCCGGCCCCCAGGTTTCTGCGAATCCAACAAACTGCTGTGGAGGGACTTGCGAACAACCAGACTTAAATGCTTAAACATGACGATTAACCTATTATGAACTATTATAAATATTATTGTGTCTCGCACGTTGTGGTTAACACGGCAATGTGGAGAGAATCTATTTGTTTGAAGGAATGTGGACAATATGTTTTTACATGGTTTTTCTTTACCAACGAGACTATTTGCTTGGATTGAGTTCAATACACATGTGCAGGCAACCGTGGATCCACAATTAATTACTGTACATACCTCTTGTGTAGAACCCTTGCACGTTGTATTTGGATGTATTTGGCACACTTGTAGAACCTACATTTGGCACCCACCTATACAAGGTATAGATGTTGAAGGCAGGCCTTCTGCGTTTCTTTCAGGGCAATTTCAGATCATTACCGCCTCAACATGTCACCCTTCATGGCGTCCATACCCTCAACAGGTCACTTCCTCCAAATAGTGACTGGTTTTAGATCACAGTCCAACATGATGACGGGAACTGTACACCACACCAGAAACTCATTCGCATCTTTGCCGATCACTTGGGGTGAACAAATCAATCCCAGATGCTAGAGTGCATCTCGCGCTGCGCCACCGAGTGACGGGCGCCCATTTTGTTCGGGTCGGCAAGCGACCGTCTTTGTGGAAACCAGTCCCAATGTGTTTGGGATGGTGACGGATCCGGGAGCAAAACATCCAGAAATTTACATATATGGTTTATACTGCCAGGACCTTCCAAGCCCGGTGGTTTTTGGCCACCTCGAATCAGCTCTAGGCTATAAATTAGAGACCTCAGAAGGAAGGTCCTGGCTGTATAGATATGCCATGCATGGAGTGTTTGGACCCCGATCTCGATTCTGCGCCCGGTCTCGATGTCTGGATTCATCGAACTCGCTCAGTCACGGTGAAGCCCACCTTGCAGCCGCGGGCGCCCGAAGAAGATGAACCTCCAGGGCAGTGGCACCTGGAGGAGTGGCGCAAAACACCAACTCAAAAACGACACCACTTGGCTGCTGCAGCAGTCAATTTGAGAAGAGTTCATCCAGTATCATCCAGTCATCCAGGTGTCGTAACTCCCGTTTAGAGATATCTTGAGTTTTGCTTTTGAGATTGGGTTGGGAGTTTGGGATTCCAACTCAAAAGCATTTTTTTGGCACATAGACGCGTTGTTTTCCGCGGTGATGACCTTGACATTCCCCCACAAGTCCAGACCTAGACCCAGGTCCAAACCGGTCCGAAAAACCCTTGAGTAGTGTCTTTGTATGACCAACATATCAACATAGGGTTCTTATGAATGCATTCTTTGTTCAGCATGTTCGTGGACATCCTTACTATCCAGACCTCGGAACGAGGCATTGGATTCGCATGGGTTGGGCCGCTCATTGGATGGTTCTGAATATGTGGGCCTTCCAGGCGCGGGTGTCCAATAGAGACCCCTAAGTAATTACATAGTGTAGGGTAGTCCATTGGACACCCATATTGGATTGTTAAAGGTTGGCAATATGAACTGAGACTTTCCGATGTTCCAGCTCCCAGTCTTCATCATGCCTTGACACAAGCTTAAGTGGCTTGGCTTGGGGCAGCAGCAGCGCGAACTTGTGTTCCAGACGTTTGTCGTTTCTGAGCGCCCAAAATCAGAATCGGAAGATCAGCGTTTGGTTCATGTTTCCAGCAGGTGGTGACCTGGGGAGGCTTCAGGTTCCATATGTTCAAAAGGACGGACCGAGCTGAAAGCGTGTGTTTTTTTAAAGGATTGGGTCCCTCTTATCGTTGCTTCCAAATACCAACCCCTCTAGGGTGTAGCCCATTACCAGTAACAGTCAGTAAAAGACTATCACTATTTTTGAGAAAGGCCTCCACTAACCATCATCATCCACTGTTACTGGCAATGGGATAGACCCAAAACCCCTCACATTTTGCATCCCTCACATGCAGGATGTGCCCATGTTTCCGGACACTGTGAACCGCGGGAAAGAGACGCTTGGAAAGAGGAAGATGGCCTGGGTTTCAATGTGGGTCACTGGCAGTATAGTAGGTAAGGGACCACAGTCACCAGAGTATTGTGTTCTTCTTTCCAACTCTATTGATGAAGACGACGACTTGGCATTCACATTCACATTTCTTCTAGAGTTTGGAATTGTTTGGATATTTTTGAGTTGCCTCTCCAACAAGTATTGTTATATACGAGAGATTGTGGGGGGCCATCGCGACTTCTACCTTTGAGAAGGACCCACCGTTAGCCAATCTGGCTGCGCGTGCAAAACAGGATACCTTGGTTGACCTACTGTAGGTCGTTCGCTACAGGGTGGACCAGGGCTGCAGGTGTTCACTCATCACTCATCACCCTCCCTTGCTTGTGGCACACGGTGGTTCTACACCGTCGATGAAGCGCTCGCACCGATGGTGTAGAACCACCGTCGATGCAGCACCCCCCCGGCGACGAGTGTCGGGTGCAACGGGCGGGTCCAGGACAAGTCGATCATAATTGAAAAGACATTCTGATGTCTATTTAACACCGATGCTCATACCACTTCTGATGTAGATCTATTGCTGTGTCACGCAACACGAACAACACCAATATAGAACCGGTGTCCTCCACGGCTTCCCCACAGTGAATGTATGGTTCGCTCTGGCAGTCCACTCTCCACACTCTCCACGCTCTGGCAAGCAGCTTGTTGCGCTTCATGTTTGGCCTGGCAACCCAAAAGGCCATGCCATCGTGTAATGTAGCTATTTAGTTAAAGAGTAACCTGCCTCATCCATCCTCATCCAAACTGTTGCCCTCTCGAAGGCTTCGGCGGTAAACCCTGCTGTAGACATTGTTCTAACATGTTCTAACCTCCTTTCAACGCGGGTTTGGCCTTTGCCTTAACAGCCTTCACAGACATGGAAGTCTCAGTGCTTTGTGCGTGTTTGTTTTTGTGGTTCTTTACATTTTTTTTCGGTGTTCCTTTTTCCCTTTGCTTTTGGCTTATGCTGCCCTTAGCAACGGTGCCATGCTGGGATGGGGTGGGCCGAAAGGGTTGTTTCTTGCACTCTGGAGAAGTTTTGGTTGAAACTCCTTGAACCTTTCCTGAGGACTGTTGTTCTTGTCATGAAACAAAATTGTTTCATGTCCTGAGGACTGTTCTGAACTCTTTTCCAAATGTTGAGCGTTACTTTCCTGGGCAACCTCCCCAGAGTCTTTAATAAAATCCGGCGTGACCTCCAAAGGCTCCGAGAGGTTCCGAGGGAGAACACAGTCATGTCACCATCGGACCTGAGCTCATTAGCATGACACGCATGACACTCATCCTTTTCGAAGTTGTCAGATGCGAGTTCCGGTGCAAGTGTCAGTGCAACTTTGACAGTTGAGTGTACTGTTGTGTCCGCTAAGCACTATGCGCTTCCGCTTTGCAACCCTTACGTATAATATATATTATGTCTATTTTATTAGATTCCTTGGTAGCTTTATGTGCACCTCTGACTTCATAAAGCAACTTGTGTTTCACAATGTGCGATCATCATTGATGGTGTTTTGTTTTATGTTTTTTTAGTTTTAACTTTTAACTTTTAAATGCCCCATGTATGTTTCTACTAGTGTTTCTACTATATATTTCAGCATGACCAGCATCTCCTACACATCCAACCCCGGCTGTGGGCCTGTCTCCGGCTGTTCCGCCTTCGGTGCCACCCCAGACACGCCGCCCGTGCTTTCTTGCTCACCGCGTACTGTAGCCATTATGGTAAGTTGGTGCTGAAAAGCGACGTTTTGCCACAGAAAAAACATGCAGGCGACACCTTTAGCAACGCGATGTTGAGTGTAAACGACCTCATTGTTTCTGGGAATGGCACAATCTCGTTAAGAGCAAAACTGTTCCTAGCACAACTTCCATTTCTTCAGGAGGCGTGTCAATAACATTCAAGAACATAACCATATTATAATCCCATCCTTTATATAATAATATAATATAATACCAGGACCATCCAATGGGTGTCCAATGGACTACCCTGCACTGCTTAGGGATCTCCATTGGGCACCCATTGGCAGCCCCGCCACGGACGCACATCTCAGGAGCTTGGCAGTGAGATCAGATATCTCTCCCATTGACGAGGGCACGAAGGCGAGCGGTTTTCTTGTTTTGGTTACCTTTTTGTTGGAGTTCTGTTTTGGACAGTAGTGTTGGTGAGGGCTTGCGATCACCAAAAGCTGGAACCTGCCAAGTCAGACTGAACATAGCCTGAACATATAGGAGAGAGTGTGGCTGTCATGGAGTCCCATTGTGCGCTCACACATACACGCAACAACGGACCCGGCGGCAACGGACCGTGCAGTCGGACGGTTCCGGAAACCACCAGCGGTAGCGAGACCCTGAAACCGCCGCCGGTGCCACACTTCTCTAAACTAAAAGGATGAAGAAGTGTGTCGATTTTGACATGTTATAATTTATAACCATAAATGTGTATTAGTATGTGTACTATATATGTTTGATGCGTATTATGTTACTGTGTTTCTTCCAAGATCTAGATGGATGACCCTCCTAATGGTTGGTATACGGAGTACTGTATATGATGTTTACGGTTTAAGTGTTTAAAACTGTTTAATACGTGTTTAGCATCCGAGCTTTTGCTGGATGGATATGTTTGTATTTTCGTACGAAATGTTTATATGATGATCTTCTCGGTTTTGGTTTTCATGTTTGCTGCTGGCTGCTGGCTGTAGATGTCTTGTTTCCATGCGCAACACGCATGCGCTCCGCTCTGTTCATCCGTTGTGATGTATTATTTGCTCCTTTTTCGTTGGAACGGAGGCGACTTCCAGCATTGGGACGGAGGAGATACACGACTCTTCGCTTGGTCTAGGGAAACGTGACCGTGGAATGTCGGACCAAGCAGCTTGGACGTGGCGGCTTGGGAGTGGCGGGCTTGGGAGTGATGGGGCTTGGGATTTGATTGGTGGTTGTTTGGAGACCCCGGCCTACACTATCCACTTATCCACTCACGACTGTTGGGTGGCATGTTTCATATCCGTTCCTGTGCGAGAATGGCAGCTTCAAGTGTAACCGCCATACCAGTACCGTTGAAAGAAGAGCACGTTCCAACCTGCCGAGCCCGTGGTCCAGACGTGGTCCCATCCCAGGAGTGGTTTTTGGGCGAAGCTTTCGACCCATCGACCCGTCCGCAGCGTGCAGCCGAAAAACTTCAAGTTCATTCACGTTCCCTTCTTGGAGGGAACTTGGATTACTCGCCCACCCCGGGGTTTTCGCGTGATGGCCATCGTTTTCGCTTCGTTCTTTCTGGAGATCTCCGGCCTCGGTTCCGTCGCGAAAGCGCGAAACCGTTCGGTCCGCGAGTGTGGGACCGGTCCGAAACGACCCGGGTCCTACGTCCGCATCGAAGCACCGCTGCTGAAGTGGTCGTGGACGTCACTGGTCGTGGGTTTTTTCGGAGCGCAGAGGTTCTTTGAGACTGCGATGCTTATGGAGGGAGAGATCAAGTGGGTTCTGAGGAACCCATCGAATCGGAGCAAATATACCCTAGACTGAACGGACAGACCATTAAAACAAGGGTGGACCTGGTTGTGGTAGTGTAAAATCCTTAGTTGATTCGGGATTCAGCCTATTAAATTCATGGTGGTTGGAAGCCTAGGGATGACCTCTTTGGCACTAGGTGGGGGGGTCTTGAAGTTCGGGCCTGAGGGTCAATGGGATGACAACAGAAAAAAAAACCACATGCCCCGTGATTCGCGTGGAGTCCAAGACCCCTTTTTTGTTGTCTACCCTAAGGATCCTTGGACCCTCCTTAGAAGGGGTTCACAAGGGTTTGTACCCTCAAAACTGACTCAAAATCCTTGTTTTTGAGGGTGCGGATCCTTAGGGTACATCATTTATGTGGAGGAAAGCCGTCTCTTCCTTTCGGCAAATGTTAATTAGTGAGGAAAGGCTCATCCAAGTCTCAACTTCTGGCAACAGGCCTCGAGTCTTGAAAGGAATAGGAAGTCCTACCAGTGACATCTTGGCTGGCAGACTGATGTGGAGGGTTTGCAAATCAACGACAGGTCAAACATGCTATAACTCATGGCATGTTTTGAAGGGAGAAGAGTTCTTTCGCGCTCCACGCGCCTACACGACGCAAACGACGCGCCAGCACGCTGCCACGTCACGCGGCCACTCAGTCCGGCAATATGTCGGTGGTCATGCGAGCCTCTACGTCGCCGAACGCCAACAATGCCTTTGTGAACATAGCCACTTGGGCGCCAACCGGGGAAGAGCTGAACTTCGTGTGAACCAGGCCGACCAATTATATAGAATCCCTTAAGTGCATGGAGTGTTATTCACCTGATTAGCTGTTAAGTTTGTGCAGTGTTTCCCCTTGGAACTGCTTGTATATATGCTTGTATGATGTTTGATAGATGATCATTGCGGTTGGCAAAGCGGTTGGTGGAGGGGTTACGGTTGCATGAAATGGCATTGCTTATGGTTTGCAGGCCGCCTTTACACTCTACACAGAGCTTCAAGGGTTGATGATGATGATGGGCCAACTACACATTTTATCAGAGTATTCTGCATGGGGTCAGGCTTGTTTTAAAGCTGTACGATACCATTTGGATCAATGCTTCTGAAAAAGCGTTCAGGAGGCTCCGAAGGTGCCTTGTTTGGTTTCCTCTCCAACTCGGCATTCCCTGGTTTTTCCCGCCGGACGATTCAGGTTGCACAAGGGACTGAGTTTGAAGGGACTCGTCGCTGTGCTGGTTGTGCCTGGGATGCAATGTCCACCAGTTCGGGGTCCCAAACCATCCAACTGGAATATACATGGTACCACATACATTAGGTCATTTTCATGGGGTAAATGTATGTAACTATTCCAGTTCCTTGGATGGTTTGGGGGGTAGTCGTGTCAGAAGTGTTCACTTGTTCACTCCACTTCGAAAGGTGTGTGTGTGTGTATGTGTCAACCCCTGTTCTTAAGGGTCTTCGTTCCACTAATGCAGGGGGGCACAGGCCCATCGTGGATACCTGTGCCAACGAAGCTGTTCCACGATGGGGGGGTGTGGAGATTGATCACCTCCGTGTACCTGCTGAACTGTTTTTCAAGCTGTCACTCCACTCTTCCTCGCATTGTTTCATGGTGGTTCTCACGATAGACCCCAAAACATTTCCCTCCGCCGCTTTCAGCCACTGAGCCGCTGTGAGCTGCCGTCGTGAGTTCTGCAGATGCGCATAAACCACTTGTTAAAACATCTACAACTTTTCGGACTTTTCACCTTGCCGTTCCCTCACCTTCTTTCCACGTGGGAATTGAGTTAACAGCAAACCAATGTCAGAGTGTGAACCGCTCAGCCGTCCCACTTGGGTGCTGGGTGTGATCCTCCGCAAGGAGGCGCTGCTTTCATACCGGAAATCGTTTTCCTGACTTATCGTCCTTTCATCCTGGATCACTTTCACTGCTTCCGTGTCACAACTGAATTAACAGAATTCAAAGCCGCCGGGCATCTTACGGAATATCTGTGTCTTCAGATTTGATAGCGACATGCATGCAAGAGCTTGTTATTTCGAATTTGTTGCAGCTGCACTTTCGATTTCAAGGATGTGTCAGAACACTTCGACTTCCACGATGTACAGGACACGACATTTCACATTTCCACCATGAATCACCTGTTAGCTTATCCGGCTGTACGTCCAAAAAGGACATGATCCAACAGCATGCCGGCGCTTTTTGAGAAAAAAGCAGATGACGCCACCTTTTCATGTGCCTGCGCCGACTTCGGCTACCTGTGTGTGTCAACCCCTGTTGCTAAGGGTCTTCGGGGCACAGGCCCATCGTGGATACCTGTGCCAACGAAGCTGTTCCACGATGGGGGATGCGGAGATTGATCACCTCCGTGTACCTGCTGAACTGTTTTTCAAGCTGTCACTCCACTCTTCCTCGCTTTGTTTCATGGTGGTTCTCACGATAGACCCCAAAACATTTCCCTCCGCCGCTTTCAGCCACTGAGCCGCTGTGAGCTGCCGTCGTGAGTTCTGCAGATGCGCATAAACCACTTGTTAAAACATCTACAACTTTTCGGACTTTTCACCTTGCCGTTCCCTCACCTTCTTTCCACGTGGGAATTGAGTTAACAGCAAACCAATGTCAGAGTGTGTGTTTTCCGGGACCGAACATGGCTGCGCCGTGAAATGAGCGGGCGCAGAGATTTAACTGTCCTGATCATGTGCAAGGTCTTTTTGGCAGTTCAGAGGGGCCAAGTCCACCAGTTGGTTGGGCAGTTTGAACTTTCACTTGACCCTTTGTCTTCATGGTCTTCAGGGGTCAAATGACAGTTCAGTACCGCGATTAGTGAAGACCATGAAGACTGAAGACCGCGACGGGAGTCGCGACGGGCATTCGTGTTGGGCGCACAGCCCGTCAGCATCATGTGAACGTTTGAGGTGTGGTATTCCCCATGTTAAACAAAAAACATCAAAACAAAATCGCACAAGATCGCAAAGCGGATCGGCCCTGGACCAGCTATTTCATGCTATGTCAATGTCTCCCGCTCCGCTGTCCATCAATGAAGTCATAAACAATGACCGTTGGACAGCGGCATGAGGATGGTTACATCAATCCCTCAGATTGTGACTGGTCACCGTTTGTTTTTTTCTTCGACTATGGTTGCTGCACCGTCTTCGAACAGATGGTGAACGCCCAAGTAGATCGGCCAGTCAGACGGACTTCGACCATTCGGCTGAAACGATCGGGCCGACCCGCGGCGCTTGGGAGGGCGATTGGACGCTGAAATCGGAGGAGTTGGGGCGAACGGCGAACCCAATGTGTTGAAGTGTTGCAATCAACTATTCCTATGACTCTATATTCAACTTCAACCCCATGAACATCTTACCCTGAAGTATGGTCACACTCTGGATTCATTAGAGGTTGAACCGGTTTTCCTGAAGAGATGTATTGATATGTTTATTACATGTTTATCATGTTTTAGTTTTAGACTGAAACTTCCCCGCTCAGCTGTAACCATCCCTGGAATCTCCCATCAAGGGTGACCTTGCTTCGCAGGGGTTGGACTAGAGGAGCGGAGCCCTTTCCATACCTTGGCCCGCTGTCCTCAAGGATTTCCGGCCATGTGCAGCCAACAGTACCACCTCAAAGAGGGTTGTAACACATGTAACACCACCTGTTGGAAGGTCCGAGGCGCGCTAGCATACTTTTCATGATTCTCATCTAGAGTCTAGAGGTTCTGAACTTCAGGTTTTCAGACCCTTTGGCTTGAACCCAGGCTTGAAGGTGGTGTCGGCGTATATGGATCAAGTGGCATCTGTCCTTGTCTTCCTGAATGCGGTCGTGTTCCGGCTGCACGTGGGGCCAGCCTTTTCGGGAATCGCCCATAGTTGTTCACTGTTTGTGGAGGCATTCGGGGGCAAAGGGGTTGATTCTTGTTGTTGTTGTTGTTGCTGTTGTTGTTGCTGTTGCTGTTGCTGTTGCTGTTGCTGTTGCTGTTGCTGTTGCTGTTGGTGTTGTTGTTGTTGTTGTTGTTGTTGTTGTTGTTGTTGTTGTTGTTG
>CAXAMN010021112.1:0-42775 GCA_963970005.1 Durusdinium trenchii | reverse complement strand
TGTTGTTGTTGTTGTTGTTGTTGTTGTTGTTGTTGTTGTTGTTGTTGTTGTTGTTGTTGTTTTGTTCAAAGGTTCTACAGGTGGTTCTGATTTATGTGATGTGTGTATATACAACCGGGGACGTTGAGTCTGGAAAAAGTACTGTAGTATATATATATAATATATATATATATGTGTGTGTTTCATGGCTGTTGCGAAAAGGGCCGCCAGGGTTTTTGTTCGTGGGGCTTGGGTTTGGGGCTCATGGGTCAGACTGAGATTGAGATCTGGTTTGGGGTCATCGGGATGTTGGTGGATCCAAGTGGGTGTGTACCCTACCCAGTCAGTGGATATGGTTTTCCCATGTTTTCCCCACTGAGCAAGAACGGGAAAGTTCGGTTCGGTTCGGGAGTCCCTGCATGCACCAGCACCCTCCAACAGGTCACCAATTGAGACCTGCTAGGGCCCTTCCCAACCCTCGAACGAGGAGACCTGTAGAGTCGGGTGCTGGTAAATGGATGTCTATAATTTGAAGGCCTGAGTTCGATGTTCATTTTCCTCCAAGTATACGGGCCTTCAGCCGACCCCACGCCACTCAGCCATTACCTCTCTCCAGATCCACCTGATCGAGGACGGCAGGTCACAGGTCAGTTGTCGAAGGCTTTTACGGCCTGACTCAGCCTGACCGGTCGAAGTATCTACTGGGCAAGCAGGTCAAAAGTCCGGAAATGGATTGCCAGGCTTTTGCAGCCTTACTACTAGGAACAAGAAGCTACTAGGAGCAAGGACGCCTAGGGGCTCCTGGCCTTTCTACTAGGAACAAGAAGCTACCAGAAGACAAGGGAATGAGAAGATCCAAAAAAGATCATCGGTGGAAATAGTGGGTATCCGCGGCCTTCTGAAATTTGAAGTGGAAACTCCAGCCCGCCCTCGCCACTCCCGGTCCAGTTTCAGCAGGTCTCCAACACAGTCGCCTCGTTCGATCTCCGTCGTCGCTTTCGGACGCTTCGAGGTGATGTTGTTGGACTTCGAGATGAGTGGCCGAGCGACGGGGTCCTTGCTGGGCATGAACGATGGGCCCTACTGGACCTCGCAGGGCCTCTTCCGGGCACTAGGCGCGGATCGGACCCCGGGACCCGGACGGAGTGATGGAAGAGGGTGATGCTCTAATTCAAATGATTAGAATGTTGATATAGGATCATTAACAACACCTCTTTTCCAGTTTGGAAGGTCCAGCAACCGAATCCAATCACTGAAAATCACATCCCAAAGACGAAATCTCTTAATGAGGAGGGTCGGGCCTGGGTGGGCTTGGTTTGGAGTGTCTAAAAAGATCTAAGAAGCTTCTGCGAGTGTATTCTATTCTGTTGCAAGTTGGCAATTATTCAAAGCATGGTACTGTACCTTTATGATCCTTTATGTTCAACAAAGTACAGTGGGAAACCTCCGGTAAAAAGAGACGACGGTCCCCTACGAGGGGCGCATGTAATAAAGCTTGGTTGGTGAAGCCACCGAAGATGTTTATCCAGCAGCTGTTTCAAGTAAGTTCCCACGAGGTCATATACCACCAGCTGACATATGAGCTGCTTTGCGTTTGAATTCATGAATGCAGTCCATCCAGCCCAGCCGTGTGAACTGGAATGTTTTTCATGCTTATGCTCGCATGCAAATTGCCCGTGAACATCTGTGAACTATGGCATTTCGACTCTTGTTGTTTTCCAAACACATGTGTGCGGTCGAACACTGCCACGTTTTTGTTTGTGTACACATTCGGAGGATCTCGGAAACGTCCAAATTAGGCTCGATGAACTCGTCAGCGCTGCGTACTGAACGGGCCATCAACGGCACGACTCAGCATGACGCCACAGCAGAAGGAGTTCATAGGAGTTCTACGATACCCAGACCATCTACATGAATATTTATACATATTTATACATTGACATTGGTGTGGTTTCAGGGATCAATGTATATATAGGAATATTTTCCATGCATGGATGATCTGGGATATATAAAGCAAACCGTAAAGGTTGAGCCAACAGCAACTCCCGCATGTTTTGCTGGATGTTTTTCATTAACATACACGTCGCCATTGATTTCAACATGATCCCAAAAGAGTCCCGTGCAACAATTGCCACTTCGTGTCTATGCTTTCAACTTGAGTCCATCGAATGCAACATATCATGAACGTGAGGGACTGCAGTGGTTCTCACTGCAGTTGGCTTGGCGCTTTGGTGTTTCTGCGAGAACTCGCTTGCAGAAGCATCGGTGGACCGCAAGGGCTTCGGTGTTGCAAAGGGGGGAGTGATGGAGGAACTGCAGGCTGTGAAGAGCTCGAGCTCCCGCGAGCTGACCAAGCTTTGGACCACGAGCTTTGACATGGAGGGCATGCCTCAGCAGACAAGGAGTTGGTGGCCTCCGGTTTCGAGAAGAAGAAACTCTAGACACAGCATTTAGAAGATGCCCGACAGTCACCTGAAGAGAGGAACAGGTTTTTCCCCGTGAGCCAAGCATGATAAGGGGCTCTTTCAGCCCGCCTTTATGGCCCTGCCACGGCTGGCGCAGGGGCATTCACTTGTGAACCTTTCCATTCGTCAACTCAGAGATCAATTCGAGTCAGCTCAGAGAACCTCTTGAAGGGACTACTTCGGGACCACTAGGCTCCGGGCTCTCAGATTTCGCCGGAAGGAACTCCTCAAGCCTCCAGCCTGCTCTTCTTCCGGAAAGCAGCGAAATACAAAAAACGCCTGAAGAGAAATAGATGGTCCTGTATTCGGAGAAACTAACTGAACTATAACATGCTGGTCGGTACACTCCCTGCCAAATCCGGTTTCCACAAAAATTATCTACTTTAGCTGGACATAGCTTCAACCAACCAGTGCATGATATCAACCGACCAATCCACGGAGAGGGTTTCATGTAGACTGCCCACTCCTTTGGAAACTTTGAAACATGTTGACAAAACAGTGACATGGAAAAAAGAAACAAGACAGTAAACGTCAGTAAACATACTAAACATACTAAACATCGACCTGTACCTAAAAGAATCACTGGGCATTGATCACCAGACAAAACTGGACTCTGAGAGCTACATCGGATTTGGAACATGTAGTAGATTGAGTGTCGGTGGATGGTGGTTGTGGTCCCTTTTGATCAAAACCACGTTTTACTTCAAGAAGATTCTGCTGTGCTCCCAGCGCACTTGTTTGAATCACAGATGTTGGGCACTCGTCTAAGTATGGCTCATGCATGCTCACGCTATATTCCACTACAAACCCATAAGGTCTTTGGGCAGGGACAAAGGACTGGCGCTGCACCGTGCAGATCCGTGCAAAGGATATACAATGTTGTCCATTGGTCACTCGTCCCACCTCGCCCAGAATTGGCTTAAGGGAACTGTTCTAGGAAACCCATATTTTTGTTGGTGAAAACCATGGTTTCCTGATGTTTCCTATATATAGATGTTTTTCCCGTTCCACCAATCCATTGGTCATCTCCATCCCGTATGGTGTCAACGAAGACGAAGACGAAGACGTCACAGACTTCGCTTTCACCTGGGCGCGACACATCACCCCACAGCGACTGACGGAGGCATCACCTTTGACGTGCTCTTCACCGTGGAGTTGGCACTTCGCATTGCCATCGAGGGCTACGGCTTCGTGAAGGAGTTGAGAGTCAGGGCGAGAGAGAGTTAGGCACTAGCACGACTGACATGGGTGACATGGGTGAAGGTTGGGTGGCGTGCTACGCCTTTGTGATTGGTTTGTTGCACGGGTCAAGAATTAGACGTTCTAGAAAGTCGATGCACTACTTCAGGCAACATTCATACATATGACTCTATGACAAGCACATGTACTGTACGACCAGCTTCATGTTGGTGTGACATGTGAGGGAAAACCACTGGACTGTGAACTGTGACTGTGAACAAAGTATTCGCAGATGTTCCCTCAAATCCCGTAGTCCATCATGGTGCATAGAAGCTTGTGATGTTTACAGATGTCCCATTTCCCGGGGGTCAACCTGACGTTGCCACGGTTGCCAGACATCATTTGTGTGGCTGAGCTGAGCATGCCAAGAGTTGAACATTGGTGTACAGTGTTGTTGTTCAGGTCTTATATGCACAAATCCAAAAAAGACACGGACGTGTTAGCATTTAGGTGTTGGTTTCTTGCAGATTTGTCCTCTACAGTTTGCAAGATTTGAATGACTTTTAGCTGGTAACTGGGTTGAGTTCAGAAAATGGCGCAACCGTTTGGCAATGTGGTGGGAGACATCTCACCATGGTTGGCCTCCTGTCTGAGCCGTCCCATCAGCCTCGTCCTGCAGGATGCGGCCAACCTTTTTGATAGTGTGCTGGTCACAGCCGGCTTGGCGGTGCCCTGGCCACGACTGACATGGGTTTGCAGGGTCCAGTCACTGGAGGATCCTGTTTGGGATTGGCTTCAACGATGCTGACCCACCAGTGCTTCTTATTGGCCATCGCGGCCATGGGACAATAAGAAAGCACAAGGTGACATCACCTCCAAACAAGGCGGTTCTATAGGGGGATGCTGGGGGCACTAAGGATACTAAGGATCTTCAAATTAAAAGACGTTGTGTAATTACCAGGATCATCCAATGGGTGTCCAATAGACTACGCTACCTTACTTACAGGCCTCCAGACAGGGCACCCCTTGAAGGTCCAGGTATGTCGTTGCCTCGTCTCCAGAGGTAGAAACCTCATCACGGGACTGACACTGTGGTGAAAGGTGGGTTTCTACTAGTATGGTGCTGGGGTGGCTACAGTTCTTTGTATTGGACCTTTTGAGTCCCAACACTGCGTGGTGGCTTGGATTGCGTATGTCTTGTGTTCAATTACAGTATCGGCTATAGAAGACATATTTGGGAAGTTTTGATCACCAACTGCGCAAACTTAACTGCGCAAGAAAACCCCTTCGCGACGGTCGAAATGGGTTGGAAGGTGGTGGGCGTGGGCGTGTTGACCGCGTTGTCACGATTCATGGTGTTACAGCTCACGGGTAGGGGTTCATTCCCCATTCATGTCATTTCCCATTTACAAGAGAAGCAACCCATGCTAATTCCGATTCTCTTGAAGTGTTTTGTCGCCGGCCTTCTCTTCTTTCCCCAAGATGTGCTGGAAAGTTTATTGTGTTTCATCATCTTACATTTTTTTCACATGCCTGAACATCCTGGCTTCTAAGCAAGGTAGAGAGCTACTTCTGCCAGTACCATGTTGTTGGTTTGGTTAACTAAGTAGTAGTTACATTGAGCAGTTAGTGTGTGGTTTGTTTTTTTTTTAATAGTGGGTCTTAGACAAGACTGGAACTCATCAGTTGCCCGGAAGGCATTCATGTGATACAATCTGTCCTGCAAAGGCTCGCCAAGCTACTTGCGTAGGCTTCACAATTTCACACAGGCGGAGCCAATTCACGAAGGCAAGTTTAGACTTGAGGAATGGCAGCAAAAAGAGACCCAAAAGCCTGTCCAACCATTCCGCGAAGCCACTTGCGAAGCCCCGCGAAGCCAATTTCTCCCTAAGCTATTGCACCAGTAGGTTACAACCACATGAATAAAACATGCTATCAGTTGCTTCCTCCAAACCCAAGGGAATGTTCTCCCAAAAAAGAAAACATTGCCTTTGGGAGGAGAGAGCCCTTTGCTCATCAGGAGCACTTCCTGCTCTTGATCATTCCAGAAGAACCGGTGGGCTCACAGCTGATGCGTGCGTTGAGACTTGGCGTTGTGGCGTTATCTTTTTCAACAGAGAAGGCATCTTGCAAACGAATGACAAAGGCGTGTGGAAGACAATTTGTTGGTATTTGCACATGATGGTTGTTTTTTTCCCCAAGAGACGTGGAGGAGACTTGTTGGTATTTACAGGTTGGCAGCTTGCCCGCAATGTCCTTTGTTTCTGCCCATGTCTTATGCACGCTTTCTACCTCTTTCCCACGCTAACATAGCCCCCAATTGTTTACACTCTTCTCAACACTTCCTGCAGGGGCTAACTGTTCATGGTATTTGTAAAGATCTATTTAGAAGACAGTTTCAGAAGCATGTGTATTTTTGTTGGGAGTGAGCATTTGCTTTACTGAGCTGTTCAAATCAAGGACCTGTTGGACAGTTGGACACTCCTCAAAAGACACCACTCAACATTCCTAGGTGACGAGGACCAACCAAGCTGGGCACTTGGAGGACCATCCATCATCTGGAAAGTCAGCCTCCAGGACCCTTTTCTGGAGCATGAAAGTCCAATGCCAGATCCAGGTCCCGATGGATCCAGTTTCTGACCGGTTTTCCCCCTGTCTCAGCTTCTCAAAGGGTCAACTCACTCTTGAACCTGAAGAGTCCTTTTGGTTTAGAAGAGATTCCTACTAAACCGAAGGTGAAACCCAGGACGCCGCTGAACAGGCTGGACAGCTCCAAAAAGGCTTCAGCTCAGTGTCCTCGCCGCCTCAGTCTCTTCACTCACTCTCTCGGCTGCGGTCACCGAGGAGTTCCATCCGGGCCGTGCGGATGTTGCGCGCCTTTCGCTTCTCACAAGGGCTGAAGCTGCTGCCCGGCGGTGACAGCGTGAGACACTGCCCTCTTGACCGGTCCGACATGCGGATTCGGGTCACATGACCGAACCTACCCAGTCTGCCTGACCTTTCGATCCGGTTCAGCGATCCAGGGTGGTTTCGACATGTCTCGAACTGGGTTCACGATCAGATGAAATCTATCTCGAGCTAGGGCTCCTTTCCAAAATTCGCCACCGGTGGTATTCAGAGATGTGATTTGGTCAAAGTTCCCCCTTTGCCAGGCGAGTCTGATGATAGCATTTATTATTGGAAGAAACCAAGCATCAGGCGTCAAGGCACATCAGTGATATCATCAGGAGATGTACAGTGGTGGTGTTCAGTTCACTGGTGAGATATGGAGTGATGATAGGCTGCTATTATATAATCATTTGATGATATGATCTTGCCACTCCAACCGATGATTCTAATACACCCTCGGCTTGTCACCAGGACCGGACTCCAGACATAGAAGATCGCACGAATCCAGGTCACCCGTGAACCTGAAGTTCCCATTCTTAGACCGATTTGAGCCAATGAGCACGGCGGTGTCACCGATTTATCATGTTTTTTTTCTGATGGGGCCTCACTATGCCTCACCGGCATATCTCATCGATGTCGCCAGATTTGGGACACCTGCCATCCGCGACTTCCAACACCTGCGTCATCCAAGACCTTTCCCCACATCATCCCGCTTCATCTTCATCTTAGACCCTGATGTTTTTTGGTCCTTCGCCCGCACAAAAAAAACATGTGCGGAAGATGAGGAAGAACACACCGGGCCGTGTCCGGTCTCGACGGAGGAGAAGACAGTGTGTCGCTGAGGTTGCTGAACGCATGCCAGTCCTTCATTACTTCCTTATGCTGGTCCATGGCCTTTTGGGCTTCAAAACCAGACGAGATGGCACGATAGAGACGAGACCGAGACTTCCTATTCTCGACGGAGAGAGGAAGTCTCGGTGTCCAGCGAGGTGGAGGGTACTTGTTCTAGAAAAGGGAGTGACGGAGTGACTGAAAAGGATGGTTGGTGCACTGGTGGTGCGAAACGACGATCGATAGAGACCTACGTGGACTTGTTGATTGACACATATTTCAAGACCTCAAAGTGAACGATTATGTTTCTCAATGAAACCTCATTTGACCCCCCCTTAGAATATGACATTTGTGACAGCTAGTCACCTAGTTGCGTTTAAACATGTCTGTCCTGACCTCAGCCAAGTTCTCCACATGTTTGCTATGCTTGTTGCAGTTCAACCATGTGAAGTTCCAGCCTATTCCAGTTCATGCCAGCCTCAAAACCTGTTCTTCCGGCTTGGGGTCCGGATCCTTGCGACACAATTTGGGCGATGGCATGGGAGGATCCGGTCCGACTGCTGTTGGCGAGCTCCAAAAACCGCCCAAAGGAAGAAGTGTGGAGACTGGAGATGGTTGGGATGGGAGATGGTTTCTTCCCAAAATGGTTTGGATCCACTGCCACCCTGAGAGAGAATCAGATTGGAGTGTGTCTCTGGCGGTTCGTAGCGAACTGCAGTCGTAGCGGTTCGCTGCCCTTTCGGTAGGCTCCAGGGGCCACCGAAGCTGCGAAAGGTAGCGACCTGAGTCTCGCTATGTCTCACTGAGGTCCTGCTGGGCGTGGTGATGGTGGTCGCGTCCCTGATCATCGGGAATCTTCTCCAGGCTTGACTACAGGGACGGCTGAATCGGGCTGAAGAACCCCCGCGAGACTTGTTCCTTTTTGTTGCGTTTCTTCTTCGATGCGAATTGGTCTCTTAAGCAAGATGAGTTCATGGTTCGTCTAAGAGATCATCAGGACGAGTTCATGTATTTTTTCAATGTCAAGCTCGAGTGACATTTGTTGGTTGAAGTTTGGTTTTGCCGCACTTGCACGTAGAAGGTAATGTTTGTTTGTTCCATGCCCCAAGGAAAGGGTCTTTGGACATCGAGACACCCTCACAACAGTGAATGCAGCATGTGTTGGTTCTTGTTTCAGGCCATCTCCTTTGACTTACTATGATATAATTGAATGCTCAGTGTATCTATAGGACGACGCTTGCGAAATCTTGCGGATTATCATGATAAAACACAAGGCTTGCTGCAATCATTGGCAACACATCTATACAGGTCTTTAGATATTGTGTGTTGTTTGTTGTTCTTGTACCTTGAATCCCAAGCAAGGTCATCACTATCTTGGTAGGGATCTCCTATTCTACATAAAACGTACTAATTTACCATGTGTCCATATGTTTACCTTGACTTGCAACTCTTCAGTCGACCTCGGTGCGCATGCTGTATATATGTTTTGTGTAGTTACTATATACATGGCTTGTCTTCATGTCCGAGGGAGGAAATCTGGCAACCCCTGGCACCTCCGCCTGGCCATCCGGAGGATAGCCTCCCGCCCGACCGGACCACCCGACACTGGGTGACCGTGGACCAGGATTACTTGCGGAATGAGGAGGTGAGTTTGGAAGACCGGGAAAAGAGTCTTGGACCAACAGGTCGATTTTCCTCCAGCTTCTGAGGATGCTGGCGGACCTGGGGTTGGCGTTGGACCTGGATGGACCTGCATGGACCTGGGGTCTGCTTACTTCGGGATGTCCTCAACCCGCTTCCCCCCTTTTACATCTGAAACATCCGTCCGTCGGGTCGGTCCTGCGGGGACCGTAAAAACCTTGGAAGGACCGTGGGGACCTTTGTTCAAGGCACACTATGGCTAAACTGACGTTGCCTATACTTTGCCCTTGCTGGGTCTTAGAGGGCAGGGAGGGCATATACTGGGTGACCAACAAAAACTCCTCTTCCGGTGTTTTTTTGTTTAAGGGATGTGATCCCAGATGATCCCATGAGTTAAGTCGAAGCCTTGGACAAGTATCAGGACATATATTGGGCGATGCTAGCCATGCGACCTTGTAACACCATGCTGCTTTGTTCATCGGAACTAAGTTCTTCTCTAAATGAACCAGGTGAAAGACCGGTGGTCGCGTGCCGCCTGTCACATCGCACGCCACCCCACCACAAGACCATCAATAAGGAGCGACGCACCGACCCACCAAGGATCTGGCGCTTTTACGGCACCGCCTATCGCTCCTGGTGCCTCGGACGCGCTCGCGCTCGCGAACCTGCTTCACCGTCGGACCGGAGGGGGAGGGGTCTGACGGGTGTCTAAACCGGGTGTGGTCCTTTCAAGCGGAGCCGTTCATGAGAGTGACAAAAATGACGAACACATGGAGGTGGTGGATGGGGGATGATGGGGTGGAGACGGGGATGGAACAGGCCCCTTGTGGCCCCCCTGCATGCCTGGAAGAGCATGTTGCGAAGGCCGAACAGGGGGTGAGCTCCACTTTGATAGTTAGTGACTTGGAATGTAGAGTGTAGAGTAAGGGGAAGTCGCGTTCTTTTTCGGAATCAGAGGTGGAAGACACATGAAGACCATTTTATACAGGACATGTGTGAGCTAATCATCAGAAACCTTATTGGAAGAGCGTCCTCTCAGATTTTCTGTATATTTGCCTGACGATCCTGACGTTGACATGTTTTTCTGATCAGTCTTGGTCTTTCGATGATCTATTAGAGCTTTTTTGTGATGCCATGCAGACTCACCCACTCCGCCTCACTCACTTCAAATCATTCACCCACTCGCACACAGAGCATGGACAAATTACTCTACTTCGAGTGATCCCCGCCATGACATTTCAATCATTTGTCTTCATGCCATTGTGAGGAGCATGTTGCCATGGTCATGAATTTTGTGGTTCTCGACTTTGTTTGTGGGTCTTCGGGTCGTGTGCTGTGATTGTTGTTGTGTGCTGTGGTTGTGCGTTGTGGCTGTGTGTTTGTGGCTGTGTTTGTGTGGTCGTGTTTGTGGTTGTGTGTTTGTGGTTGTGTGTTTGTGGTTGTGGTTGTGTTTGCGGCTGTGTGTTTGTAACTGTGTGTTTGTGGATGTTCTTGTGTTTGTGGTTGTGTTTGTGAGTGTACTTGTGTGGTTGTGTGTTGTGGCTGTTTGTTTGTGATTGTGTGTTTGGGCTTGCAGTTGTGTTTGTGATTGTGTTTGTGGTTGTGTTTCTGGTCGTGTGTTTGTGATGGCGTGTTGTAGGTCCGGCCGGCGGCACTGCCATCCCGAGCTGGCGGTTGAGGTCCGGCGGGGAACACTGCCATCCTGCACTTGCCCCGGGGACGATGATCTCCTTGGTGCGAGCGTGCAGCTTCTTGTTTGTACCAAGCACGTGCATGGCCCTTTCTCGAGGGTAAGTCGCTGAAGCAGTGGTCTGCCACTTTGGCGCGATTTCAATGGGCAATTGATCAAAAAACATGAAGAAAGGAAAATCGCATCTTTCAAAAAAAGAAAGAGAGTTCGATCAAGACCTTCGGGCACCATCAGCAGGCGGGGATTTCCTCGCTGATCGGAATTCCTGAAAAGGAACATCGGCAGGACTTTGTATAGTCCAAAGGGAGACACCAAATAGGGCTGCCTTGGGATTTCGGCACTCTGCTGGTTGCGCTGGCTGTGCTTTATTTGCTTTTTTGCGCTGTTGCCTGCCCGGTGCTTCTGCTGACTCTAGCCTCTTGGTTGCATTAAAGACGGGCTCCCTCATCGACGCGCTGGGCCTTTCGCGCGCTTTGGTGACGCACGGAGCTTTACGAACTGGACCGTGCACTTGGACCAGGACTGGGGCGAGGAGAAGGAGGACGGCAGCTGACATAAAATCTATCAACCCTCACCTGACAGGTGGGGAAAATGATCTAGCTGTGCTTTATCCTTGGGTCGCTGGCCGCACTTCAGCCACCTTTGCCCCCTCCAGCCTGACCTCGGACAGTAGAGTACTCCGCATACTCTAGTTTCTTCTTTTGTGCAAACTTGTCAAGTCAGTCAAATCAACCACAAGGGGTGTGTTTGCCTCCCAAGGTACACCTTGTATGAGATAACTTTTGCAGGCGGGGCTACCAGGGCGGGGCGCTGCGCACTATGGCTATGGTTGGGGTAAGACGAACATGATTGGTGCACACTGGAGGAAGGGAGAATGCTCCCTGGCCGACAGCCCTGCAACAGCAAGCCTTTTTTGTTACCCTCCCTCCGACAAACATGGAAGTGGACAACTTGACAACCCTGTTTGTGGAGGACAATGGTCTTTCCAGGGCCATGGCGTCCTTTTCCATGATTGCTTCAGAGGGTGTAGTGTCATGTTGCACTTGTGTACTTAGGCTGCCAGGGGGGGGAGGGCTTCATAGTTTGTTTGATTTCAAGGTGTTGTTATTATGTCCAATCAACAGACAACAGGATGCCGGTGTTTCTGAAATGTCCATCAGTTTCCCACATGTTTTTGCTGGCTTGTGTAAAATCTTGGACAAACGCTCCAGGCTCAGAAGTTCTTGATGTAAATCATATATTTAAAAAACATAAATAACAAACTTTCCGCCGGAGGTGAGGACCCTTGGCGAACCATCCAAGCCTGTTCTTCCAGGCAACTGGCCGACCATGGCGCGACCGGTGTTGGACAAGGTGCCCAAACGATTTTGTTCATTTTCATATCGACCAAACAAGGACGAACTCGCCCGGTCGCCGCGATCCAAAAGAGACCCTCGCATGATCCGCGTACGTGATCCGCGTTTGGTTGTCGGTCCGTTGGTCGATATTCACCTTTTTGGATGACAGGTTTTCCTATTCAACAAAAACGGTGGAGACTTCGGTGACTTTGACGCGAATGGTCCTGGAGCTGCCCCACAAAGGATGTCATGGAAAGGAAAGGGTGGAAAGTGAACGAAGAACCTTCGATGTTCGAGCGATCTCTGGCATCGGCAGTCAGCCGGATCGGCGGCCTGACAGAGGATTCCTTTGCACCCCATCTCGCGACGCCCAGAGCGAGATGTGTTCCGCCACTTTGGTGTCACATTTTCTTAGGGCCTGTGGTGAAAAAAAACACATTTCCTGAGAAAATGTTTGGGTTTGCATCCACTGGGCACTATGAGATTCTATGAGTGTTGTGTTTTTTCCGTTTCAGGTTAGTTCAAGATCAAAGAAGAACTCCGCAAATTTGAGATAGAGCCATGTGATGGTTTGAAAGGGCATTCATTGTAGCGTTTGGTTTCTTTGGATCCAGTCTGACTCAGTGGCTTCAGGGCAGACGCCGCCGACACCCCCATCTCAAAGAGTTTGTATAGTCTTGCATTTGAGATCCTTGCAGCGTGCGCCGCATGTATATCATGAAGTGAGGGAAGTTTCTGGTTTGCATTCGTACCCTTCCATGTTCGATTGTTGGAAGGCTAGGCCGTCTTCGCAGACCATTGACTGACAAATCAAGGAATCTACGCAGCAAAACGGTCCAAGAATCCGTCCTTTCACGAGACGGTCGCCATAAACGATCTCCTTTTAACGAGTGTGACAATGGCCTCAATGAAGGTAGTGACAAAAGGACCGGTAACTACAGGATGGTCACAGGTCTGGCCAAGGCCAGCAGGTGAAGAGAAACTCCAGATACATCAACCTCACAGTCGTCGAATGAACACGGTTGGGGCTCTAAAGCATCTCATGTGTCCTGGGAACTGATCGATCGATAACACTTGTGTGGGCAAGTCTTGTTCCTTATAGTCTTGTATGCTCAGGGAACTACTTGACTATAAGGTCTATCCCTACGAAACAAACAAAGCTGAGTTATTTCAATGGGATTGCTTTCCTGTCCTCAGCAAAGCGAAGTGCACCTCGGGAAGAACGGCAAGATAGAAGACCCTACAGGCAGTGGGATGGACGAAGTAACATGTGGATCACTAGGAATGAAGACCCTGCACCCAGTCGTTGAGCCGGACACCCAGTCCTTTCTGACGCGTGGAGGTGAATCATGGTTTTGTCGTCTTCTTCGTGCTCTATATCACGATCATCGTGTTCGCGCTCATCAGAGCCCCTTAGAAAGCGATGACATGTTTGTGATGACAGTGTTTTCGCCTCCAATGTGTACAACTGACAAACATCTTGGAGATGATCAAATTTTAAAGGGCTGACTGTGCCTAGTACTTCGCCTCTACCCTCTAGACATCTCCTCACCCATTGCCCCCCACCCCAAAAATGGGCATCCCAATGTATCCCTACCTTTTGTTTGGTGCCGGATTGGCTCGTTGCATCCTCTATCGACCCGTTGCACCCTTCGACCGGTGCAGCTGGTTGCTGCATGGCATTGAACCAAAGAGTGAGCCAACCCGACAGTCCTCCCGACGACGGAGACCCTATTCTTGCAAGAAGAGAGTCGACGAGACCAACCTTCAAAACTTGAAAAACATGAAAAACGGATGCAACCACTATATAATCCGACTTTTGTTCCAAGACAGGGAGTGTAAAACCACATGTACATATATATATATACAATTAGGGGTTAAAATATCATCGAGAGTGTACAATTAAATGAAGCTGAATTTCCCCGCTTTGTTGAGGCGGTTTATATAGGAATGGGTGTTGTAAGATCTTTTTACCGCCCAAGGCCCCAAAGGGAATGTGCTGATACACCAAGTCTACCTGGTAGATTTGGATTGGAGGTTGTTAACCACCCTGCACCACTGTGGCCAGGAAGTCACGAAGAGATTCACAGGTGGTTGATGGCCCGGAGGCAGCAAACCATTAGCACTTTGTGGGGAGTGTTTAAGCTTTGTGTAGCTGCACCTTTGTACAGGTGGTTGGTTTGCTTCTGATTGCTTCTGATCCACTGGTTTCCTGTTTTCGACGTGGGGACTTCGCTGGTTCAGGATAATGAATGGGGGTGTCCCTGCAGACCAAAAGACCCGCCGCGCAGTGTCCAAAGAGTTCTGACTCAGCCTCCAAGCCTTGACGCGTCAGGTCATTACGGCGGTGTTCTTGAAGGATACGCTCGACGCAGCCAACAATGACGCAGAGTAGGGGGCTCTCAGGTTGTTACGTACGTTCCGTTTTTTTGGGGGGTTGCGCAAGGTACCAAACTGCAAAGGACTGCAGACATGGCCTGCGACTGGGGTTACTGGTCGATGAAACGGAGTTCGCTTAAAAAAAAAGGGACTTAAAAAACGCGCTATAATAGTGGAAAAGCACATTCCTGAGGTTGGGATGTCTAGCTCTCCTCGAAACGAACTTCCTGGAAGGGTTGACCTCAAAAGCTGGCTCCCCCCTTTTCAGAGTGGCCTCAGATAAAACATACGTGTTTGTGCCCAGATGCGAAGGGGTCGGGCGATTCCGCGCTGCGCAAGGCGCCTTTTCTCCGTTTTGGGACGATGACGAACATGCGTGGATGGCATGGCCTGACAGGGAAGACTTTCCCTTACAAACAGGAGGTTTTTTTCCATTTCAATCTTAGTCTGAGTCTGAGTGTACCCGTGATACGCCCGACCCTCACCGACCCTCAAGGGCTACTCACCGACCGTGAAGGCCCCAAGGCTTCTCGCTTGGGTTCCAAGTGCCGGCATTGCTTGCGGCGTCCAGGTTGCTGCAGCTACAATTAGGTTAACGCCTCTTATGAGCTCCTATCATCATCATCACCATCATCATCATCGTCATCATCATCATCATGATATATATATATATATACAGATATACACATACATACAATCTGATCCGATCTGATCCAACAGTGGAAACTGGGATTTTGAAAAGGTGTTCATACCGGTTTCTTACAGCAGAACCTCCTAAAAACCATGGCTTAGGATCCACATGGGCGGACTCGTCGGTAGCTTGGCAGTCCGCTTGTAAGGAAGCAGCCAAAAAATGCTCGTGGATCTTGCTACATGTGCGGCGATGTTCTTATGACGACTATATATAAGTGTTTTGAACACACAGCAGTTAGTTGTTCAGTGCTGTTTCATTTCAGTTTAGCCAGTTGTGTTTCTGCGTGTGTTTACCTCTACTAGCTGTCTGGCTTTGTGGCAAGTGATTGAAGTCACCCAAAGTACTTCCAACATCTTCCAACACAGCTCTGACGAACGCATACCCACAGTTGACCCTTGCCCTTGGTTTTCCGGTCTGATTCCTGGCGTCATATGGTGTAGTGACATGTAGTGACAGGTCACCTTTCATGTTTAGTGCGGGTGTGGAACAACGAAAGGACAGGGATAGCATGCACCTGGGTCTTCCATTTTCATGTGGGGGTGTTTTGGGGCCATAGGGAGTAGCTGGGTAGACTGGTCAATGTTCCGAATCCGAACCTCCCCGTCCGTCTCAAAAGGGAGGTCTACATGTTTTAAGACTCGATGTGACCGGGCGGAGTCGACCAGCCAGTAGAACTTGAGTAGAACTTGCCCCAGCTTACTGAACAACAAGTGCATGTGGTGACCATCCCTATAAGGTTGACTGTTGATTGATGAAACCTCCCTCCTTGGATGGTCACTTCAGAACACAGCCAAAACTTATGTTTTTCAAAGAAATTACAGAAACCTTACCAAACAATACCCCTTTCCTTCCCCGCGGTGCCTCTCCCGGTGCCAGGCTCCGGATGGCTGAAGGCTTGCGGAAGAAGGCGGAATACGCCACTGGGCACCGAGTGTTGAAACACTCGCGGCGCGCTCGCGCGGGGCCAACGAATCCGCTGAGTCTTTTTCGCTGCGACGGAGCGAAGACAGCGTCGTTGTCCGGTCGTGCTTTTTGGGGTATCGAAACAGCTGAAGCAGTCGGCAGCAGTGGACCCTTGATCACAAACCCAGCCAAGCAATTCGGAATGGTTTTGTTGTTGTGATAGATGACGAATGATGATGAGTTGATAAGTATATGTATATATATATATATTAGATTGATGTGTGAAAAATCTGATTCAGAATCCAGGAATCTTGACACTCCAAGAAAAACTTGCCCAGGCCATGTGTTTGGGCATGTTTGGGCCATCCAGCTGCCAACCCATGGCATGACCTTTCCGAAAACAAACAAAAAAAAAAAAACGTTGTGTTTCGAAGAAGATAGAGGTGCGAATCACGCAGACTTCCCATAGAATCCGTGAACATCAGTTCATGGCATGTTCTTCCAATTAATGCTCATCCATCCATTCCATTTCTCTGAACAATCCGGTCCTCAGAAAAGCTCATTCTATTGCTGATCGTCTCTGTTTCCTCGAGACGGGCGTTTCTCTCGCCTCGATCATCCGGCAGCACTTCTTCTCGCCCAGGTCGAGAAGTTGGAAGGCATTTTCCAAGCGATCGATGACACAGGTCCGCTTGGTTTCCGCTCGCCGTGTCGGACCAGTGGGACCGACCAAAAAGAGAGAGAACAGACGGCGTTTGGTTGCTGACGTTTAGCTTTGTTGATGCTTGTGATGTGGTTTGTTATTGTACAGATGTTCATGGTCAAATTATGTATACTAATGTGCACGATTTATCCAACCATCATCTAATATGTATAGCCTAACATGCCTAACCATACAACAAAACACACCATTATTATTTAGTATCATACGCACACACACTTTTCAAGTGTCTTTCCTCTCTTCTTGGATGTATTCCCATCGGTACCCCCCACCCTTCATGAAACAAACCAGCTTTTTCTGCACAGATTCCAACTGGAGACACTTGTCACTCCGTAGACTACAACATCATACAACCAATCCGTAGTCTTTGGCACTTCTTCGCCCAGTGCGCAGGAATCAGACTCGCTTCTTTCGAGACATCGGCTCGGCCGAACAGACCCACCCGACCGGCAGTCCAACCGGCATTCCCAGCGGAGAAGATCGAGTGATCAGCGTGAACGGCAGGTGATGGCATGATCACGGAAGAGAGACTCACGCTGCTGGGCGACCACCGGTGTGCGGAAGGTGAGTTCACCCCACCGCCGGTCGCCGTTGGGGAGAGCGCTTTTTTTTGGGGGGTATCACAGATGGTTTCTCTCGCAGAGGCCAGTGCTGGGCATATAGATTTATGATGACCGACCTATTGTTTGAAAGTGTTTGGCACTGCATAGTGGCATAGCATAGTCAACAAATAGTAGCAATTTGGTGGAAGTATAAAGAGTCACTCTTTGCTCACTCACTATATTTTAACAAGTATCTTTATCCTGCCTGATTGAGCTTCCATTTGTTCTACAGTAATACACCCAAGTTCTTTTTGCCAAGAGTTGGACCAAAGACGGTGACCACATGCATCATAGTTGGATGGCATCCTACTCTTAGGCAGTTCTATTTTTTGTGTTTTTTACAACATCTTTCTGTGGGGTTCTTGCGTCCATTTGCGTCCCGTCGCCCGTCGCCCACCCTCAACCTGTCGCCCGTCACTGTCCCGTCACTCCCTCGCTCGCTCACTCACACAATCAAGCCATCAGTCAATCACTCTCACTCGCACTCGCACTCTCACTCGCACTCTCTCTCACTCACTCACTCACCCACTCACTCACTCACTCTTGCTCACTCTTTCTCGCTCACTCACTCATTCTCCCTCACTCATTCTCCCTTACTCGCTCACAGGCTCCCTCCCTCTCTCCCTCCCTCCCTTACTTTGGTATCTCGGTCACAAATTGATGCGACCAGGAACGTGGAAGCTCTTCCTGCGTCCTTGTGACGTCATTCTCCAAGGGCAAACTGTTCCCCCTTTGGATGAAGTATTGCTAATTTCTTCTGGCGGTGGTGCAGGGGCCATTGCCCTCAAAATGGTTGACATCCACATGGACCTCACAGGCGTTGGCGCCGCACAGGTGTCGGCTGGCGCTTTCAGCATCCTGTTATCCAGCCGAAGGCTAAAGAGATGAATGTGGGTTTGCAGGATCTTCACAGCTTCAAGGGTCCCATAGGAGTTGGTATTGGTCCTTTCTTGGGTGCCAAATGGTCCGTGCTTTTGGTTTCAACCTTCACTTGGGATGGTGCCTCATGTCTCACATGTTTCAAGTGAGTTGAAGGCCCCCACCAGTTTCCTTCTGCCAGGTGGAGTAAACAGTTCACCCCCCCAGTTCGCCCCGGTCCACGACTCGCCAAACCACGGAACGCCGCTGAGGTTTATTTTGGATAATCCCAAAGTCAAGGCCTACTTCCAAACCTTGGACGTCGACGTGCACGAAGGCAGGGGGCCGGGAACGCTTTGGGGGGCCGAGCCCGCCCGCCATGCCCCGATCTCGGAGCCGCCGGCAGTCGAACGGAGAGGTTCCGTGCGCAGGCAGTCGACGAACGGTCGTGTTTGATAGTGTTTGCATGCAAAAACATAATGCACGTGAAATCGCGATATCCAGTGCTGGTGAAAATTCCGAAAGTTGGGGCTAAAATTCCCAGCATGCATGGGCTGTTCCTGCTGCATCCATCGGTATCCGCACAAGTCCCTACAGTTGCCTTTGCAATCCGACTCCTTTCCTTTTAACAATCTCTGGAGTGAGCAGGATGTGGAGGCCTCCTTCCACTTGAAACAAGTCTGGACCTTTCGTCCGAACTGGAAGATAGGTGACTTGGGGGTGTCTTTTTTTGGTCCTACTGATAAGGGGCTAATCATGTTGATACGCGGAGTACAGACGGAGTACGAGAGGAGCAGTGGAGCAGTGCGGAGCGGCGAAGACTCATGTCGACCCATTCGCTGGTCCACCGTGCCAGGATGGGATCAAACTGACATCATGACATATACCGTTTTCCGGGGCCCAGGGTCTTTAATCTTCCGCGGGGTTGGTATGTTCATGTATTTTCTAAAGCACATTCTTCCATTCTTGTTGACACAACTCTCACCCACTGTTCAAAGGAGAAGGTGGCGAGAGCCTCCAAGTACAAGCTTCCAAGCTTTACACCCTCTGAAATGATAATTCAAGATGATGGAAGTGGCTTGGCACTTGTTGGTACAAAGGACGGTGGTCATCCAAGGGTCCATGCCTTCCAGTTTTACGATCCTTTCAGGGATTGTATTCAGTTCGCTTCGCAACGATAACCATCCGCACTACTTGCCCTGAGAGACAGCACAAGGAAAAGATTGAACACCGCCGCAGAGATCCACATATAGATACATATAGTATATTGATTCACTGCATAGTACGGTTCATCTCTAGGGCCTATGTTGATAGTTTGTCAAAATCGCTCTATGGTCCAAAATATATGTATGTATATAATATATAGTCTGTATAGTATGTAAGCTTGCAATGTTCTCCATTTATATGCTGTATACTTCATTCATACACTGCATGTTTATCTCTAGGTCTTACGTTGATCATGCAATATCAGGCATATTGTATAGCTTTGTGTAACAACTCTTTTTGCACCCCATTGAATTTGTATGTTTTGGCCCAAATTGTATCCAACAATACCTGCAAATGTATCCCCGGTAATCCCCGTTAAAATTCCTCTACAGAATGAGGGCCTCGAGGCCCTATATCAGCAGGTCATTTTGTAGACAACTCATTTTTGGCTCTACATAATGACAGCCATTTTCACGTTCAACATCATTTTGTAGAGAGGTTTCAAGGGTACCCCCATGTCAGGCATTTTGTAGTGAAAAATACATAGGATTTTGAGAATTTCGGGCTCGAACATTTGTCATGTTGTAGAAACAATAATTGACAGTCTCATTTTGTAGAGATTGTCGGGCTCGAACAACAGCATTTTGTAGAGAATGCATGTTGTAGGTATAACTGCGGAAGAGGCATTTTGTGGAGATTTTTGCGCGATGCATTTTGTAGAGATCTTCAGTCGAGTGTGGAAGTAGCATTTTGTATTGAATGTATCTTAAAGAGTTTGATATCATTTTGCAGGGATATTCGGGCCATTCGAGTCGAGTCTTCCACAGCATTTTGTAGACGTTTCCCCACCCCAATTTAGGTATCATTTTGTAGACTGACTTCTTTCGGAGGTGCCATTTTGTAGAGCCAAAACATGTTATTCTACAAAGTGACTGTCACGACCCCACTGTGTAGACTATTCAGACGCAAAAAGCAAGGCTCATTTTGTAGACACGAGATCCGAGTAGATCCGAGTGATCCGAGTAGGTCATTTCTTAGAGATGAATTCAACCCAAAAGGACTAGAGCCATGCTAGGGCCATTTGGTAGACAAGATGTACTTTGATTTCGACCTCATTTTGCGAGTCGGATGTCTTGTAGACAAGAACATTGTAGAGTCATTTTGGTACAACCGGGGTCATTTTGTAGACAAATGTCATCAAATTTGTCCACAAAATGATGTCATGTACTTCATTTACTAGGCAAATCAAATTTTCAATTTTATACGAAATGATGTCGCGTAAATCATTTTGTAGGATGAAGGTGCCATTTTGTAGAGGCAAAAGCGTGTTTTACAAAATGCCTGTCACCACCCATCTCCTATATTTTAACGGGGATACAAATGTGTTATTTCCCCATTGTGTTTTGTTTGTAAACATTTATCAATATGTTTGTTCACCCACTGCATGGTGCCGTTCATCTTTAGGTCTTATCAGTCTTATCTCGATCATGCATATTGTATAGTTTATTGTAACCGTTCATCTTCAGGTATTCATGTTTCTTGTAATATAGCTGTGTATATATATAATATTCGTCTTACTTTATAACTTTATGAACTTTATGTCTCATTGTTGCATCACTTGCATCAACAGGTCCATGAAAGGCAACCGCATGATCCCTTTCAACAGTTTGGGTCATTTGTCACTGCAAGCATACCACTTCATTTCCTGTCCGAGATCATATGACACACCTCCTCCACATCAAATGTTGCGAAGCCGTTCATTTTCCCTGCGTGTCTTGATGGCATGTGTTCTTTAACTTCCCCTCCAGACACACCTCATGATGCAGGATGTGCATGTCCGCTCCCAAACAAAAAACACTTCACTTCCCGCGCACGAGCTACCCCTCTAGGAGCTCAGTGCACGAGCCCCAGTACAATCAAGCCCCTCAGCACCCTCTGTTCATACGGTGCGCCCCAGCATTCGCAAATCCTCAACGCCATCGGTAAGGCGAAGACATGATCCTGCCTCAGCCGGGGTGCGAGGCTTCTCAAGCAATCATTCCAACTCTAAGTCCTGCAACAGTAACATTGCAGGCCCGTCCAAGCTGGGGCCCCGGTGTCCCATTCCTAAGAGTGCTAGCCAGCCTGCTTCCAGTGTGCGCACTCCCAGAAGTGTTGCTACTCCAGCAAGCATGGCCAAAGAACATTCTTCCAGTTCTCTGACCGAAAAGAACCTGCAGAACCACATCGCTTTGCAAAGTGTGATCAAGAACAGTTTTCCTTCTGAATATGAACGGAAACTCGAGGATGCCAAGCCGCCAAACAACAATCAATGGTTTGATTGGGTTTGCCCCGTGTGTCGAGAGACCGTACCCATCAAAGGATGGCACTATGGTAAGTATTACAGAGGGAAGCATCTCAAGCTTGCCCATCAGATGAAGCTCAGCCAATGCCCTCTGCCTGGTACACAGGCCCATACTCAACGTGCGCAGCTTCGTGCAAAACAAGCCGTGGAACAAGGCGTTCGGCACCACCCAAAATGCCGGATTGAAAGAACTCTTCCCCAAACAAACCACCTGGCTGTGTGCCACTTGTTTGTGTCGTGGCACCACTGCTAAAGTGGCCACCTATGACTGCGAGCCTGATAGCAAACAGGTCAAGCGTGCTCGATGGTGGAAGCAGCTAACTGCAATTGGCCACTGCCTTAAAGTGGACCAACGAATACAAAAACCGCATGGACAAGCTGTTCCGTGACACCCTCCAGAAATCCAAGCATCATAAGAAGACTACAAACAGTGTGAAATACAACCAAATGCTCAAAGAACAACGGGCCATTTGGAGGTAAACGCATGGGGTTTCTGAGGATCCAAAGAAAGTCGGCGGGGCTGCCAACAAACATGCAACATTCATCCCTGCCCTCCGGAAGACTTTAAAGTTGAAAGATTCTGCAAGCAAGGCGTCCAAAGCCGCCGACGCCAAGTGTGCAAATGTTGGCTTGAAACGACACTGGCAGGATCTTACCGAGCAAGGCATAGAATCACAGCCGGGGCCAAGGAGTGCTCCGGGCCAAATGATCCGTATTTTTCAATGCAACCTGTTTTCTTGGACGCAACGTGGGTCAGACCTTGTCAAGCTGGCTGACCAGGAAGGCGTCTCTGTCATCCTAGTTCAAGTTCAAGAAACTTTGTTGAAAGAACATGAAGCAGCCACTGTGGCTCGTAGTTTGAAAGATTGGCATTTCTACCATCAGACAGAGCAACGGGCGGTGTTGCCGTGCTCATCCACAAAGCTCTTCCCAGTGCTCGAGTTAATGGCGAATGGGTTACGGGTGTAATTCCTGACATGACCTTCACTTGTGGGAAAAGTCTGTCGGCATTTGAATTCCACCCTCACCCTGATAGCACTACGTTTCATGTCGCCATGCTACGTAGGTGCCGCTCTCTTCCACATTTTGGATGACGGAGACGGCGAATGCACGTTGGAGGAAACAGCGATGGGTGGGGGTTGCATGATCTGCAGGGGTGGATGGATTTGTAGATCGGATGGATTTCTCGCGAGATCGGATGAATTTGTTTGCCAAAGCCACACACAACACAAGACCATTGCAAATCATGTTAGGCACTTAGAGACGTATATATGTATAGTTATATGTAATCAACAATCAAGAGAAACACATTTCCATTGTCACAGATGCCTTGGGGAGTGCCTTGGGTTGTGAGGGGTTACGGTTACGCGGGAAAAACAGCGGGACTGACTTTAGCGCTACCTGGAGGAACGTAGGTGTGTACATTGGCGAACTCTCTGAACTCAGAAGCAGCAACCGCAAACTGGCCCTTTCTAGATCCGAGGAGTTTCACGATTGTTGGATAGCAACATGCAGATTTACACATGCATTTATTTGCTTTGTCAATGTTTGTCCTATAAAACTGTGCTTGTTTCCATACTAACAAGGTACATAAAGGGTACACTCACCTATTCTAATTTAGAAGCTGAAAACTGAATATGTTCTACCTGCTCTGACTAGAATAGCGGTAACTCCATGGCCATCCATGGCCTCAAGACTCCGACTGGACAAGGCTCCCAGATTGAATCTGCGGCCTTTGGTGAAACATCATGAAAGCCTCAGACCAGCCATTGAATACGTTCTTTTTTGGTGAGGTTTCTCCTCCCCGCTTTTTGGCTCATTTCCTCCAGACTTCCTCTTGGATGCCCTGCCCGGTTCCCCCACAGACCGCTGATTTTTTCAGGAGTTCATCGGTGGAATCTTGCGCTGCAAGGGCCCCGCACGCGCCATCGACCAGGTTGCCATGATGGCAGCTCCTTGGCTGAACCGAGGCCCATAGGTCAGGGGAAGAGCTTCATTACTTGCATGTTGCTATTGCTTCTGTGTAATTCGCCTCTTGCCTTCGAAGCTCAACATGATGATGTGCTGAAGCTTTTGGCAGCTCTTCAACGATTCTTCTGTCAAATGATTTGTTCATTGATGGTGTCTCATGACTTGTGAGCGCTTCTTTGAGCAGATGCGGGCTCTAGCAGGACCGAACGACGACTCTTTGTAGCGGTGGATCGGGTTGGTGGACCCGTGACCCACGTTTCGATTCAACTCATTTCGTTCCAACCGGGCTTTGAGACAGTGGTTAACCGATGTTTTCTTTCTTTCTTCTGGAACGAACGAAGCAGACAACGGACAGGAAGGTCACTCCCCAGTCCTTCTCCCCAGTCGTCTCCCCAGCCGCGGACCTTCTGGGGTTCCGGTTCCCAGGGTCCGAACTTAGTGATCTGTAGAACTGACGATGCTATCGACCTTGGGGGGAACGAGACCTGCGAACGTGCATGGGCCGAACATCCATCGGCCAATCGGACCAGTTCTCGGTCCGATTGAAGCTGGTAACTAGACAAGACTGACAAGACTTCCATGTAGACTCTTGATTAATAACCCCCCATATCCCCCCATATGAAGAGGTGTACTTGGTGTTTCTAAAAGTGTTTTCCAAATTGACACTCCTGGTTCCATGCCTTCACCACATATTGACCAGCTGACCTGCTCCTGTTCGATTCAATCCACGGTCTCACTGCACACACCACATGATACCACGGCACCACGGTTGTTCTGTTCTCCAAGGACTTGCGACAGTTAGACAAGAAGTTATCCAAGTTGATTCAAGGACTTCACGCGGCTTGGTCAAACATGGTCAAACGATGCGTCGATGCGTCGAGGTGGACGGTGGATGCCGGGATCATTTGAAACCGATTCAGGCCAGAGTATGGTTGAGTATACGTTGGTTGATTCAGGCATCCTGCACGACTTGCAGATGTTTTTGGTGTTATTTTTCTATGCAAGGTGCCTGAGATATTGATATTGTTCAATGTTCTTACCGCGTTTACCTGAAGGCAAGACGTTGGTTTTGCAGCTTCCAATCCCTGACATCAAACCGCTGGCTGGTTCTGCACCCAAACTCCACACTCCGAGGGCCTCCCTGCAAAAGTGAGGGATGTGGTCCTAAGTAGAAGATGCCAGTCCAAGGATCCTTTGATAGGTGAAGGGACCATGATACGCGGTTTTGCTTAGGCTATCTTAGGCTTATGTTGGACAAACTACAGGCTGTGAATTCTCTTCTGGGGAATATAGTGGATCATCAACTGTTGGCACACAGAGTCACAACAGACTAGTTAGCACATGGAAACGCACTTGATCTATTTTCTGTGCTGACATCTTGGGTCTGAGCCTGTATGTGTTCGGCGCTGACACGACATGTTTTTGATGTTTCCCGGTTCAAGAAGGAGCCAGACCAAGGTCAGGTCAAGGGGGGGGATGGTTCTCAGCAATCCTTAGACCCGTTCGCCTGAAAAAAGACCCACCGTTTTAACAGTGTTGACCTGGCTTTGTTTTCGAAAATCCTGCGTAAATCAACGATTTTGGGGTAGAAAACTCACCCATTACATGTAACTATAGGGTAGGCTTTTGTAGGGACTCGTGGGGCTGTGAACTCACGGAGCGTCTGGGAAGTTCATCATGCCGTTTCCACCACCCCTGGGGGGGCCTCCTGGCCTCCATCAGATATGACCAAAGTGAAACAAAGCAGGTCTGCTCAGAGATGTATCTCAGCCTCGGTCTATTCAGGTATAGCCCTGGGTGTGTTGCGGTGTTGCCATCAGCTCTAGAGACTCCAGAACTCAAGCAGAACTCAAGTTTTCTTGCTCAGATCCACTCAAACTCCTATGTTGCTTAAGGTGACTGTTTATGAGGTTTAACTCCCTTTCTTGTTAATATTTCATATTATATATTATATATGTTTGTTTTTTTTCCTGGTTCCTGGTTGCAAATCCAAGAACTTGGGTCTTCCAAACAGCCCCACCTTCCGATTCCTCAGACGCGAAGAGCGATTCGCCAAGGACGCGCAGATTGTCGTGATTAACGTGCGGGGCTGAGCGCTCGCTGGTTTGTGGTGATGGGTTGGAGGTGATCTTAGTGAAACAAACAGGGTGGACGGTGGGGTCCAATGAAGCTTGAAACACACGCAGACATCTGCGGCAAGCAATGCTGCAACATCTATAGACTCACCAACTGGGGGAGTTTCACTTATGCCGTAGTCATGAGGTGACATCAGCTTTTGTGGTGCATGGGTTTGTTGTAGTTATAGCATTCACCGTCATTCACCCCAGAAAAAACAGGAATTTTTGCAAAGTAGGTTTTGGGACCAAAAGCAAGCCATGTGTGGGGACCAACAAGCAAAACCCCACGTTTTCCGTGGCGGTGGTGAGGTCATTCATGATCTCTCCCCTCTTGGGTAAGATGTTTGAAGGTTGGATGTTTTTGCTTCGCCAGAGTGAAACATCAAGAGATATATATAGATATATACCTGGACCGAAACTTGAACGGGGTGTCCTGGCTGGAGGTCCCTTAGTAGTGGGCTGGGGCTTCCAGCCAGGTGACCCCTTTGAAGGTGCTGGCACATATATATATATAATATAATATATATATATATATGCCTAAAAGCCAAACAAGACGTATATATATATATATATTTGCCTAAAAGCCAAACAAGAAGCGAACATGTCTTTTTCCAGCTGCAAATTGCGGGGTTCTGGGAACGAAGCGGCTTGAGAACCAATTTTGGCCGCTCCTTCCGACCGAACTCGGGAAGAGTTCGGTTCGAACCAACGGGGCACCGGGGCACCGGGGTGTCGCATGACTTCAACGTTTCCACGAATTGGGGGTGTAAAACAGAGGGTCATAGAGGCGGTCTCGATCCTTCAGGGACGGATGACTCGGAGATGAAATCCGGGTCCGATCCCATGTCACTTTGGACATGGGTTCAAGAAGCAGATGCTGTTCAAGAAGCCAGTTTCACCCTTTGCAGTGTTGGTTCACTGAATTACCCCAAAAAGTCTCCCTCCTTTTGGAGCCAGTTTCACCACCCCTCCAACAGACGACCTTTCTTGGGACCTGTCACTGGAACATCAAGATCTCTACATCACGGAACTGAAGAACGGAGCAGGAACTGAGGATCCAAACGGTCAGAGCATACCGCATGCCCTTTGGGGAGGTCCAAGTGATTCTCAAACCCGGGAAGGTCACACTGTGACTTCCAGCTTTTGTGTTTCTCACATGGCTTTTTCTGACATCAGTAGTCAGGACCATTCAATCAGTCACCAACACACTACGTCTAATATACTTACAGATCTTAGGCAGGACAGCCAGGATGATCCTGGTAGCTTCAGTTTCACACCGCGTTGTTTTCCGCCTGCCACCATACAGGCGCTTTTCCCCGCCTGCATCCTCCCCAGCCTTCCACTGCTTTTCCTTCCACCCGGTGCATCCGAAACCAAGCTGCTGCGAGGAGAGTGGAGAGATGCCCCGGCCAATCTCCAAGTCCGCGAGCAATTCGCAGCATTCCTCCACGAGCATGGAGGCGGGAGCGATCCTCAGCGGCGAAGAGGACGGACGGGAAACACACGGGATGTTTCACCCGGAGATCGGGTGCCGGTGAAGAGGAAACCGATTTGGCATAGGCTTCGACCATGGAGTTCGGGTGGTTTTAGGAAGGCAAAGAGTTGTCAGGGGTGTTTGTAAACCATCCGAAATCCGTGGTGCTGCTGGTTTTCAACGCAATAATGTTGTGTCGTGGGAATTGATCGAAAAGCGCTCGGCTCCGGAGGCTGGAAGAAAAACGACTCTGGATCGACACTAGTTGAGGACACACACCCAGACTGAAGGGTGGAAGAGCAGTTGAATGATATATGGGTAGCTCTGAACCTCCCTCCCCTCCCTCCCACCCCCTTTTTTTTAAAACCCGTTTGGAGGGTTCCGTTTTCCTCCGCCACCACCGGCCTCGCGGCTCGCTGCCAGGTGACGAAGACGCAGAGCCGCCGACGGGCGTCCGAAGCGGCGCAGAGCTTTCTTTACAAAACCTCGATGTGGGGGGGCCTCGGTTTCGGTTTCGCTTCCGCTGCGGCGCGAGGAAGAAAAGTGGCGGACTAAGCCTGGTCTTGGGCTGCCTGGATGTTGGATGATGTTGGTGTTCCTAGGAAGGTGATGAGTGATGAGTGCGAGAATGGTTCTAATTAGGATGTTTTAATGGTGGAGCTGCAGTGCTGCATCCCTTTGCAAAGCATTGTGCTGATCTCTCAGATCAAGGCATTGTAGCAGCACGGAGTGCCATGTTGGATGGCACTTACAACACGATCTCCCAGGCCCACAGGTGTCCCATTTCCCTTTTTGCCTGCCCCGCCATGCTGAAGCCCAGCCTCGATCAGCCTGACGTCAGAAAAGAAAACAACACACCCTAGGGCTCCAAGTACATTCTGACAAGCTGTTTGGGATGGCTTTGGAGGGTCCAGTCATACCATCGGAGGCACAAAGGTCGCAGCGTCACTCGACCTGACGACTTCGACCTGACTGGACGCGAGGCTTCCGAAGCTGAAGCATGCGGGGACCGCTTCGTTGGGTGCAGAGGAGACCTTCGTGATGTAGGCGCGCCGGCGGCATTCGTTGCGTGAGGCGCGCCATTCGGGGGTTTCAACGCCGTGCTGGCAACGGGCAGGAACGATTCCGCGACGTATTTGGGGTCGTTCGCTCTTTTTTAGCTGGCGGCATCCGAATTATGGAGGTTTACATGGCCCCCCTTTGGCAAACATGGAAGTGGAACATGGCCCCTTTGGAAAACGTCTATGTTTTTGTTCTCTAATCAATTACCAATATCTACTAACATCTACTACAGTAACCACTTCCGTGATGATTTCAATGTATGTGGTGGGGTATTGCCCAAGTGAGAGGTTTTTTGCATTTGAGCTTGAGCCCACTGTTGGTCTGCAGAAGAGGTGCGATTTGATCTCAGCTCCACAATTAGTTTTGTTAATGCTTGGTATACAGAGTTTCTCGGAATGGACGCTTTTCAATGTGCTTTCAACAGGAGAGCGGAGAATAGGCCCCAGGCCCCCACCTAATTTGTTGCTCCCACATGATTTTGGAGAATTGAATTCAAAGATCGCTGACCAATTCTCAACGAAAGAGGAGCGCTGTTTTCCGGCGCTTCTGTTTGTAGGAGCCCATCCCGCTCAACTAGGGACCTCCAGGACTCCAGGACAATAGGGACCTGCTGAAGGTCTTCACCTGTCACACCAAGTGCAGCCACTGAGTGCTGTGGGCGGGGCAACGACTGTTAATAGGCCTTAAATGGTTGGACGTACATGGATTTCCACTGACCAAAAGCGACACTCAAAGGCAGGTCCCAATCGAAGAGCTGTGTTTCTTTATTGCATGACCAGAAATTCAGGAATGAGATCAAGGATGGTGACTCAAGTCACCAGTCCAGGTTTGTGGCTTGTTAATGCCCACTCATGGTCCGATCTTCTAAAAGATCTAAAAGTTCTCAAAGTTACCAGCGAACCGAGACAGCCCGATGTTGCAAAGTGCCGAGATGCATTTGGTTGGAAAGAGACATTGAGATCTGAACACCTGGCCGCAACCCCAACGTGAACTTCAGCCTGAACTATCGAACGGTCGGCAGAAAGACACTGGTACCTGGAAAACCAATATAGAGAGAGCGATATTCTGTAGGCATTAACCATGTTTTGAGGCCTCCAACTTGTGCATGTTTTTCTTCAGAGACCAGACCGACCTGACCTTTTCCATCCTTTTCCCTTTTCATTCCAACTCCTGCGGGCTGAGTCGAACGGCACAGGTGGCCCACGTGTTTCAAGATGCGGTTGACTTGCCAATTGTTTTGCGCAAGTTTGTGGAGTTGTGAATCGGTCGGGGTGACCAACTGGCAAGACATGCTACTCGAGCTATTGGAAGATCCTATGAATGGGGTTAAGCTTGGAGGTAAAGGATTTTGGTTTGGTATCTGAGTGGAATCAAGCCAATGGAGTCCTGTATTGACCTCTTTAAATTACTGCATTGTTGCATATGTTTACTCAGTCATTTGGTCAGGCTTGTGAAGGGTATATAGTAGATGCAGTTTGTTTGGAGCGTCAACTCAAGATCACCGGATCACCCCCCCGATCCACCGGCATCTGCCACCAATCGCGTGGGAGCACACACGCATTGATGTTTTTGATCGTGGGAAGACTCACGCTTGTTTCACCTGCCAATCTGTGCGCAAATGCGCTGGCTTTTTTCCAAGAGATTGAGCTGCCTAAGGTGCACCCATTAAACATTGGAAGAACCTTGCAGGCCATACAGCGAGAGTCAAGATCGACAGTGCAGAAGATGTTTGATGGCTTCAGGATGTTGGAAGAATGCAACTTGATGTTTTTTTCATGTTGCTTGAAGCTGGATGGCTTGCTTGAGAGGATTGAAGTGATTCACTGTTGGTGGTTTGCTGTTATTGAGTTAGGCGAGGGCAACCATGGGTTTGGGTTTGATAGTTTTGATCTTGTATGCCGACCCTTACTTCGTTGCTTGGACCTTTACGGTGACCCCCAAAAGCATCCAATCATTCCCCCAACCCTACGAGCCTTCTCGAGCCCTACAACCCTACGCCTGACCCAGGATCTTGCTTCTCACCATCTCGGACGTCCGAAGAGGGAGACCGGCGAGGCGATAAACCTGGAGGCATGGTCCAACGTGACCTCGGAACATGCGTAACGTATAGAAGTATAACTACCATCATAGTACGCCTACCTATATATAATGTTTATTAATGTTTTATTTAGGTACTTTGGAGGGTCCAGAGTCCAGGAAGAGCAGCGGCAGGACCCAGAAAAACTGAGCCAACATGAATGATTCATGGCCGATGTCAGCCATTGGGGCCTTTTCTGTCGGATTGAGAATCAACTAGCTTGACATACCTTGACTCTGCCATTTTGGGAGGCGAGTCTCCATGGACAACGGTTCACCAAAACCTTCTGTTGAACTTCGCCACTCCCTTCGCGCCGAGACACCCCGCCGGCCATTTCGCTGCCCGTGGGCCGAGACCTGCGCATGATAACCGAACTCCCCTGCGCATGGAAGAAAGACAAGGGTGACACAACATGACGGACCTGGAAGCACCTCGAACTACTGATGCTTGTGATCATCACCTATAGCTAGCGCCGCAGTGGCATGTGGCAAACCAAAAGATGAAGCGCCATCACCTGAACGGCTCAAAGTATGGGCCACCGATCCAAGTTGATGCCCCCCATCTTGGAAGAGGGTTTCAAAGATCCTGGTTCTAGAACCCAGACACTCCATGTCATGGAATATAATTGGAATAATGTAAGCAGCTTACATTTATCCCCCCAAAACCCCGGGCAAATATGGCAGTCCGCTGGACTGAGTCGGAGTCATGCAGTGCCAGAGATCCCAGTACCTTCTCAGAAGGGAGCATCAGGGAGCTGGAAATCTAGTCGTACCTTCTCAGAAGGTGAGCGGGGATATGTGCTATTTATGTAGGCGCCAGGGGGGGCCCAGTCGTACCTTCCGCGAAGGTATGTGGATCCCTATAGGGTAGAGAAGCTCTCTGAAGAGATCGGAGAAATGGGGGTCCAACCCGATCCAACCCACAAAGGATTCCCCTCAGGCATAAGCAGCTGGGCAAGTGACAGAAGGCAAGGGACAGGTGGTGTTTCTTATTTGTGGCCCCTCAAACAAGGGCAGTCGTATGAGGATTTTTTGTGGATCATTCCATGTTTTAAGCTTAATTTACAGGGAGATCACACTAGACAGACATGTTTTATTGGACCCAAGTCAGGAGTCCACAGGGACGAAGAACAGGTCCACAGTGGCAGCAAATCAGCTGTTGCATTTGTGGAGCATTTGCAGCGGCTACGCAAGCCAGAGGGTGCCAATGTTGGTTACTGACATGGAGTGAAAGGGAACTGTCATCACTTAAACAAGTTGTTGGTTGTTGTTTTGCTCGCTGTTTGACTTGTCTCAGCTGGGTTAAACCCAACACCCAGAAACATGTCCAGGGGTTTTGTTCGGCGTCCGCCAAAAGTTTTGGATCCCTCCATTATACACCGAAGGATCCCTCCATGTTTTGTTCATGTTTTTTCCAGGAGATGTAGTACTATACCGTTTTGTTTGATGCTTCCTTTGTTTTGCTTCACCCTTTCCATTGGCGGACCGGTGGTGAATTCAGGTCTGTGTTTTTTGCAGTCCAAAAGCACCACTGAGGAGAATTGAACAACACCAGATCGAGATGAAATTCACTTTTGACGCTCATGAGACGAAGTGACACCATCTGAAGTGACCCGTTTGATGCGGGCGACCTGGAGCCCCTCCCAAAAGCTGATCCTGACTGAATTGGTTTTATGTTGGTTGGTATGTCCGTATGTAGGTCCGTAGGTCCAAAGGCACCCCTTTGTGACTCCTGGTACACCATACTTCGCAATCTCTGTTGCGCATCATTGACACTCACTCCCGGAGTTCACCACCTGGTTGGTACATGTTGGTACTTCGGGTTCAACTGGTCCGCAACGAACTCGGGGGCCATGCCATCTCCACGTTGGCCCATGATGATGTCAGGGAGTGTTTTTTCTTTGATGGCCTTTCAGATCAAAGCATGGGTCAGATAGCTTCCAGGTATCCTTGGTGGAGTCACCCCAATGTTCGGGCTTTTTGGAAGCCGAGCAACACAGAAACATGTCATGCTCAGTTTGGACGATGTCATGACGAACTTGCTGGTTCCTGGCTAACTTGGAGTACCAACCACCCACTGGCCCAGAAGTGTTTTGCTTTTGCTCTTTTGAGTCAAACAGTAGCCTTGATAGGGTTCCGGTTTAGCTTAGGGAGAAAATCTTGCGGGCTACACAAGGAACTTGATCTGCCCTGGCTGGCTTGTGGTACACTCACGCGCCTAGCGAACGGAACCGGCTTCGGTTCGTGTTCACGGCCGCTTCACGGCCTAGCCGAACAAACCTCAGCTCGGGCGACACTGTCTTCCTTGAGACCGTTTTCGTTGTGGGGTGTGTGAAGGAGGAGGTACAGGTACAACATGTAGGTACTCGGTTTGGATACCAAGAACCCCCTTTGACTTTCGTTTTGATCAGAAAAGACAATTTTGAAGGCTCCCAAAACAGAGATGAGACAACTGCTTATCCAAGCTTTGCCAAAATACTATCAGATAGTGAGAACATGTTGGTGATCATTGTAATGCGCAATCACAACAGCTTCTTGTGATGGAAATGGGAGTCTTCAGCGATTCAGTGATGCTTATCAAGCCAAGGCCAGCCCTCCAGCCCAGGGGAGCTGAAGCATCCTCAAGCCACCAAAGGTCACCACAAAAGATGCTTATTCCAGGAGTCACATAGGGGTGCCCATTATGCACTCACTGGATGGGACGAGCCACACCACCCTTTTTTTGACTCCTGGTTTCTATGGGTTTTTCCAACTGGTGATGCTCGCAAGAATTGGCAGAGTTTGCTTTCGGAGTCTTCCCTTCTTTTTTTTGTGACAGGTTGTTCTGAGTGGGTTTTGTAGGAGCTACATCACCCGAGAGGATTGAGCTGAAAACACCAGCATCACCCATGGCCGTAACCATCGCTAGTCTTACCGGCCTGTGATCTACTGTGAACCCAGGCGCCATCATGTACTGCGGTGTCTTCTCCTTTACGCTCCGTACTGACGTGGTCAGCATCGTCCGAATTAAGCGATTTCGTGTTGTTCCTGGGTTGATCGTTTTGCTCTGTATCAGAGCAATATCATTTATTTGTCGAGTCAATATCATTTATTTATCATTTAAAAATAGTTTCACAGGGATTTATACATAGTTTCACAGGATTCATAAATAGTTTCAAGGCTGCCCCCCCCAGCAACAGACATACTGTTTAAAGAGGCCCCAGCACCCCTTAAAGTCAAGTATTTTAATATGTATAAACGAAGTCACATAACCAAACAGTGCCTTTCGCCAAACACACAGGGCAGCAAGCAAACAGGATTTCTCATAGAGTGTTGTGCAGAAAGTCTTAATTTTGGTGAATGAACTCCGCCTAGTGTTCAAGTTTTTGTTTGAAGAATTTGAGCATTATTTTCCTGCAAGCCTGCAAGGTCGATAAGTTTGTCCATCAGTGTGTTCAATTGAACAACAAATCAGTGCTTGGGGCTCTCGCAACTTGGTGCTTCCATGGTCTTCTCTAAACCAGTGTTTTGAACGAGCACATCATGAGTCACATCATGCCATCATGCCCTTAAAGAATTGCAGGTTCAGAACGGAGAAAGTATATACATTAAAGCCCTTCTGCGCGCAACGCAAGAGAGTTGTGTGACTCACAAAATGAGGTTCAAACGGACGCTCCGTTTCGTGGGGGTGCAGATCAACCCCGAGGCAGCGTGAGTTTTTCCCCATGTGTTTGATGTATTCGCCGAATCCAAAAGAGATGGGCCGCCTGGTGGCCGGGGGGGCTGAGACCATCCGGTGCCGGCTCCTTGGGTGTGGCCGAATGTTCAAGTTCCTATAACTCCTTTGATCAATTTGTTGTTTAATCTAGTTTTTTTTTTTGGCCCGCTCCCTCCCCTCCCTACTTATATGATATGATACAACTAAGTGGGCGCCTACTACTTAACTATGTAAGGGAGAGTAGCTAGTAGCTTAAGTAGCTACTAGTATGGCCGCAGGATAGCTCACGCTCGCACTAATGATTTGGTTCCTATAGATGTTTAGGGAAACTTAACTTACCTGTTTACTATAACTCCTTTGATCATAGTTTCCTCCATGTTTCTCCACTTGCGAGTCATCACCCAGCACTTGCGGTCCAATGAATTCCAATCCAGACACGACGTGTTTGCCACTGGCATATTTGCCTACATTTGCCCTTGATGGAATTCATCAGTGCCCTACATTTGACTGGCATATTTGCCTACATTTGCGACTGGTTTCATGGCCCTTCAAACTGGTTTTGTCTACCTTGGGTAGGCTTGGTGACCTACATTTGCGACTGGTTTCATGGCCCTTGATGAATTCCATCCAAGGTCACTTCATCAAACCCAGAGATCCCCTCCACGGACCGCGGGTGCACGCGTCGCGTCCGACCACTCGGACGCGTCGCGTCCACCGTATCGACCTCGGCGTGGCCCAAGGTGCGAGCTCTACTTCGCCACCGTGGCGGTCGTGTGCACCTTCAGCGTCTTTCAGCGCCTTGGGAGATCCAACTCTTCCGAAGGCGGTGATGATCAGTGATGAAGTGGTGGATCTTCTGGGCCTTTTCATCATTTTTGGTGTCATTTTTGGTTTCAAAACAGGAGTGTTTATCAAGTGGTTCACCTGCAACAATTCTGCAAACTTGTTTTTTTGTTGGGTGATGGTGGTGAACAGAATTGGTGGTTTTCCTCGAAAGATACAACAGGTGGAAACAGATTAACCATGATTTTCCAGCAACTGGGGGGGTTCATAATTTTCGGACAGGCCCCCGCAACGCGAGCGGAATACGAGCGCATCTAGGCAAACCACTATAGTAGGTCACCAGTGGTTCCAACATGTTCCAAAGACTCAAGTTCCGAACGCATAATGGTAACTGGGCACGGAGGAACAGATTGATGGGATTTGATTTAGCTTTGAAGTCTTGATGATTTGATTGATGGATTTGATGGATTGATCCACGGAGGAGCAGATGGATTGATGGTCTTTTTGGGACACCGGCCTCCAACCTGACGGTCTCCATCGCGGAACCAACGGCTCCGGTGCTAGCGATTGGTGAGAAACCCAAGACCACGGCTCCGGCCGCCAGTTGGTCAGGGGTCGCTGCTGATTCCACCCAATGGCTATCATTCTAGATGTTTTTGCAATGTGTGACTCAGTGTGACGTTCTGAATTCTTTTGAGTATACATGAGTACAGTGGTTTGCCTTAAACACATGACGGTTTTGCAATGTGGTTTTCATATTTAGAGAAGTTTCACTTGTTTCACACGTTCCTCTTCTTTGCCTTTTCTCTTTGGGGTTCCATGTTCAGCCTTCCGGGCTCAGGAAGGGCGACTGGCCTACCCGGTGCCGCCTGGTCGTTGGTGGTGCCTGCTTCACCGGATCCCTGGAAGACCTGTGACATTTGGAAGACCCCAAGTTGGATGGAACATGAAGTCTACGGTTTTTTATCTGTTCAACCTGGAGCCTGAAGCCCTGCCCTGGCGGCATCGCCCATGAATGGACACACTGGACACACACACACACACACACACATACAGTCACAAAGTTTTTGTGACATGTGTCATGTTTTGTGCGGGTGTTCGGGTTCCTGAGGAAGAAACACATTTTCACACCCAGCTCTATAACCCACTTCCAGGTCTTGTGGTTGGCAAGTTGGTGTTCCGCAACGTGGACGCGGTCACGTCTGGAAACAGCCCAGCCTGCCAACTGAGCTGCCATTGAGTCTGTGCACGGTTTGGCACTGCAGTTTAGAGTCTGGCTAGCTGACAGATACTGGGTTCACTTGATTGACTGAAGTGACTGAAGTACGTATCATATAGGTGCAGAGTTGGTTGTGAGCAAGCAGCACATTTTGGACATGGGCTGGGTCAAAGCTTGTATCCCCAACAAACGGTATGTAGATGAAGATCATTGATGGAGTATAATTTGATCATGTTTGTGCAGTTCGACAGAGGGCAGTTACCCAATTGTGACCTACAGCCAGATGCAAATCAATAGGCCTTCAATCAGTGCTCAAAAAAGGCACATGCACGTGAAACCCAATTTAAAGGTTCTACCACGGTTGAAACTTGAACAGCCGGCCAACTCACCGCGGGTGATCATCAAGTTCGATGGGTTCTTTGACATGATTGTGTGCAGTGGTCCCTAAACGCCCTAAAGAGAGCAATTCTCAAAAAACATGGAACAACAAAAACGTCAAACACACACACACACATTCAACCATGAGCATGTTGATATGTTGAGTGTGTTCGAACCTTTGACGGCCGCATCCGGCTGTCTCACACGTTCACCGACCTTCCGTCTGCCGCTGGATCACCGATGGCGTGAACCGACACATGGCGCTTCAGGTCAGGCACCGGATGCTGGTGGGGAAAGAGACTGAAGGGGGGAGTGAAAAGGCCACAAACACCTAGACCAGACCCTGGTTCTTCCAAGTGACCGAACTTGATCCGCTGGTCTGACACCCATTTTTTGTGGCCTGTGTTTCACGGGTCGGTCACGAACAGAAGAAGCTGGACGATGTTGCACAAACGAATCAATGATAGATCAATTAAATCACAATACAGTTTGCGCTCATATGAGGTGTGATGGTTCTTGGAGTGGGGTTTAAGATGGTCTAGCCATCTTGTGAGAATGTAGATGTGCCAGTTACATTTGCTTGGGGGTCACTAAATACAGGACCTTGAGTCAGAAGATATCCAAGCAGTCTTCATAAACCTGAACTGTTGAACCGCGTAGAACCCACCTGTCTCACTCACCTGTTGCTCTTGCTGGCTTATATTGGGTTGCGCGGCTTGATATCCACTTGACTCTTGACCTATCACTTGCGCATTCAAGATCTCCATCAGCACATCACTGATCCACCTGCACATCACGTGTCTGTCACTTCAAACACCAATGGGCTCGCAGCCCAATCCCCCCCCATGCTCGGCCGCTCCGGGCCTCGCCTCCAGTGCACAGCTGGGGAGCCGCGTGGAGGGTCGCAGTCGCAGGAGCCTTTGGCCAAGCGGCCCAGGACCGGATGCGACACATGGGGGGGGCGGAGCTGAAAAAAACTGCAGCTGGAGCTGAGCTGAGGTGCATGTTGTTTGTTTGTGATAAAGGTATAGTATATAAAGATATCTATGATAACTATTGATGTGAACGGAACAATTGACATCACAAAGGCTGATCCTGCTTCGGTGTAGACGGCCAGTAGGCATTTTGGCACAGTGGTTTGTTGTAGGCTTTTATATATCGTAATTAGGCAGCATTTTCATGCTGGGTTCAGTCAACTGAGTGAATGCTTCACGAAGACACGTTGCGTAAAAGTTTTGTCTTTTTGGTTTCAGATGGCTGCTTGCAAATTAAGTACGCAGCTTGCACCCCAAGATGAAGCAAGTGAAAGAATCACAATGATAATTTGCTTAGAATATGCGCGGATGAACATATTCTTAGACTTCAAGCTCTCGAAACCAATCGTTTCAGAACACGTCTGACGGCCAAAACGCTGCGGACGTGGCTCTTGGCCGAGTCGTTCTCAATTTACAGTTCGCAAGTAAGATATGAAACAACAATGAGGTGGTACGCCGCCATGCAGCCCAGAAAGAGCTGCTTCTCCTCCAAGATTCCAAGTGTCAACACCATACAGTTGAAGGGTGAAAGGAGCAGAGGAACCAAGTGCTTTCAAGTTGGCTTGCAATGTCTTTCAATCCCAATCATTAGTCGATCCGTTTCACGCCCTCCTGCAGGAGCACTTTGGTGGAACAACAAGCGGGAGGCGGCCAGTGGGGCAGCCTCCAAGGTTTGGAAGGATACGTACCCGGTGCATATTTAGTTTCTTGGTTCAAACATTTTAGACTTGGTTGATGTGGGTTTTCCTCCCTGGCGATGCTAGTGATGGGATTGGTTCATCTGAACTTCATGGTGATGGCATTGGTTCTTCACTACACTATGAGCAAGTTGATTCTACCCAACTCAGACCGAGCAGATCGACTACTGAGCATATCGCCTTACATCTGGACTTGTCTTCGTTCTCGACTTCTCGCCCCTTTTGGAAGACGGTTTCATCGGGGCCCCGCTGACGCCGCTGGTTTCGACGCGTTGGGATGACCTGACCGGTGGAAAAGTCCCATGACGGTCGTATCATGGGGAACCCATGGCGCCTTTGGTGGAGTTCACGTTCATTCATCATTTATTCAATTATTTCGCAGAGAACTGCGCTTTGTACCAAGAGATTGACCGCATTAGACCAATTTCGAGCGGTACAGACACCCCAACCAAGCTCCGTAGGTGGAGACCTCAACCCCAACCACCTTCCTGAGTTCTGCGCTTGGAGCCCTTTTCCGGGCCGAATCCTTTTCTGCTTTCCACCTGGAAGACGAAACCGGCGTGACCGTTCATCGTTTCCCGAAACCTGCCAGGCGTCGACCAGGCGACTTGTCGACGGAGGGGTGTGGACGCGGGTCTGAACGGCGCTAAACATGGTGAACGGGGCTGTACCGATGATCTGTGCCAATGCCTTTTCCCCCTCCTGACCTTCAGGCTCCACAGGGTTCCAGTTGGTGACATTTTATGGCAAGTGAAACAAGTGTTCTTTGGACCTTGTTTTTGTGGGGAGCATGGACGTGGGAGCAGGGGATGTGTGTGTGTGTGCATTTTTAATTTCTTGCCCGGTTTGGTGTGTTCCGCTGGTTTTTTACACTGCATGAATGTAGGTGGGTATAGTTTGTTGTAAGAGTTCACAGGGTCGAAGCTCGAAGCAAAGGACCCAATGGCTAGCAGCCAAGCACACCAAGCTGCTTCTCTCCGGCTGTTGACCGGAGGGCCTGAGTCAGATCTGCCTTCTGTCTGTGAGCGAGGAAACTCAACCTCCAGGAGCTGGCGTCAATGAAATTTTGCTTGCTTGGATTCGCAAGGGATCTGCATTGCGGGATCGGGTTTCCAATGTTGGTCATTTCCAGAAAGCAAAGAAAATGTCCTGAACCTTGGCTGAAGGATTGCGCCGAATCTACAGGCAGTGGCTGTCCAGCAGTACAACTGGATTCTTGCGAGATGAACGCCATCAATGCGGCTGTGCTGCCCAGACTCGCGCCTTCATACCGCCTTGACTTGCTTGGTTGCCACGGTTGAGGGGGTGTGGTCGAGGCCCGCCTTTCCGACCGCAGTCGTCCGAGGGGCAGGGCACCGGCGATAAACGCCGCTGGGGCACGTGGCACATGCGCCTTGTCTCTGCTTGGACCCATGACCTCTGGATTGGTATGGCTATAGCCTTGTGCGTTGTCTTGCGCGTGGAAGTAGCGACGCAGCTGCGCTGGAGATGAACCACGCACATCCACGCACACTGTATATGCTTATACTTCCACCTGCCTGTACATTCCTGGCATTTTTATCGCCAGCTCTTCTGCGACTGCTCGCAAGGGTTTCGTTTCACTGTGTTCTTGCGTCCACTGTCGGTCTGCCCAAGGTAGGCTCTTTATTCGGCACGGCAAGTTTGATTTGCCTGCCGTGCCTTTTGGTTCTTTTCGCGTATCGGGACTTGCTATAGTGCCTCCTCACCTTGTTTTGTTCCACTGTTCATCTCTGTGTGCCTTGAACCGGGGGAATCTAGGCATGGCAAGCAGTTTCATCATCCCAAATCCCGTGTTCACGGCACGGTCGTGGAAACAAACCTGTGTGTTTGGCTCAGTTTCCCGTTGCAACCGGCGCGACGGGTACACTTACCCCTCAACCAGGCTTAAGGTTTCAACGACCAAGCTCGATCACGGATCACTGACAAGATCCGAGGTCAAATCATCATGGAATGTAATTCATAAAAGTTCATAAATATGTAGTATTGATGCGTATTGTAGAATCAGAGAAATCGTGAACGTGGATGTAAAATGATGGCAGAATCATAATTATATGTAGAATCATTGACATCCATGTTTTATATTCACTATGTGATGGTAGAATCAAAACATGAATATGATGGTCCAGGCTCCATGTTTTTCACTTGTTGGGTGGACCGATCCGTTTCTTCACTCCAGTGAACACACCGGACGAAACCACCGGACGGCTGATGAACGTCGGGCCTGGCAGGTGGAGTTTGAAGCCTTCGTTGCCACTGGGTTTTGATACAGTAGATGGTTGGGTTGAAAAAACATGAAGGAATAAATACTAGTCACACTCTACAGTACTTTGTGTTTCTTAAAAACATCAAAATACAAACTGTGTTTTACGTTTTGTTTGATCATTCTTTGAGTTCCAAAGACAACCGTTTGTTTAACATCACACTCCGTATGGGGCCAGTTTTCTGTGCGATGTGTTTAAACATCAAGGTATTGAAGTTTGAAGTGTCCGTGTTTAGATGGCCTAAGATTTGCCTTTTTGATCCTTTTCTGGGATTTCAAGCTGCTCATGTCTCCAGCAAAAGATGTTCTAACAATATGACCCAGTATGCATATTTACATTACAGGAGTCCCTGGGTTATACCCAGGTGTGTTTCATGCGTATTGGTGTCGAGGGTTCAAGCCCTATACCTCACTTGGCCAGTGAATGCCAGTGATATGTTTTAAAGTATTATGGCTCATATGTATGGAATTGGCTCACCGAAGGGCATGGGTGTGTGCCAGTGCTGCTGATGTGATACCGACTGAGAAGCTGTAATTGGAGTTGACTTGGAGACCAAATTAGGGAAGTATCATGTGTGGCTCCTTGTATTTGCAAATGTCAGCGAGTATGGGTGGAGGGCGAACTATAACAGTTGCCGCCGCTTCTGCATCCGATGTTGTGACATTGTGAACCTTTTGCAAGGATTCATCCATTCTACTTGGGCACCTACTTCCAGTTGGGAGAAAACCAGGGATTTTGTTCGTTCCATGCAAGTACAAAGCATACCTTTGCTTTGTATCTTTAATGCTCCAGACTCCAGACCCCCCCCAACAATCCCAAAGGCTGAAAAGAAACATGACTGTGCAAGCATGCTCAAGTCTTCATTTTTTCAGAAAAAAAACAAGAGCCGAAGTTAAATCAAATTAAATTTGTTATTCTTTTCGATGTCGACCGAAGGCCTCCGCATCGACCAGTATCGCCTCGGTCAACGAACACGGCCGTCATGCGACGAGGCCAAGGCTTTGCAGGAGACGGCTCAGTATGCCGCCGAGGTCAGCCGCATGAAGGGGCCGGGTGTTGGCTGTCAGATTGAGTAAGATGAAATTCATTCGCAGGATTTCTGGGAAGGGGTGAAGGTTAGCTAAATTCGGGCTTACCTTGAATTTGTTTGTCATAATTGGGTACCCTTTTAGTACTTTGGAGAAACGGAAATTCGATGACAATAGACTCTTTTTCAATTCAAGCAAACTGAGCCCAACTGAGCTCTCCGTGAACAAAGAATTATCTGGCCGTTTCTTAAAATTTGGGGTTTAGGATGGTTTAGGTGTCATTACCGTTTTCTTCGGTTTGCGATTGCTGGGTGAGGGATTGTTTGTATGGAAAAGTGCAGAGATTGCCGCCCCCCCGAAACCACCCAATGTGGGCAAATATGGCAGTCCCATGGAGTGTTTGAGGGTAGATGGCAGACACAAAGCATCAATAAACATCGACAACGCCAACAGGCTGAGCGTTTTGGTATCCTTCACCTGAGTCATGTGGGGGAATAGTCTTGCAGAGTTTTTGCAAGTGAGGGAGGGTCAGAATCCTAAAATCAGGTCTCCACGGTTGTTATTGAATGGGGTGCTGACAAACTTGAAACGTGGCTTTGCGGGTGTTGTTGATGTTTACTTTCCTGAACTGGGCAAATCCCTTTGCATGGGCAATGGGGAGTATGTGATTTTTTTCACCGGATCCTGAAGCAAATCAAAGCAAAGAAACTCACCAACGACACTGATTGAACAACAGACACTGACAAACCCCTGGGTGTCGCCCCATAAGATGTGGACTTGACCAATGCTGAGCACACGTGTACACAGTCAAGTTATATAGGTCGAGTCTATACGCGTTCTATGCAAGATTTGATGTGTACTAGATCCCTGAGCCACTTACTGTGATACAGGTGCTGCAGGGCCCTGTCCTCATCCTGATGTGAAATAATCCCAAACCCATGTGGACACCCTTGACGGAAGTAGAGTCACATCTCTACACAAATACATCGGCTGAACTGTTTGTTTTAAGGACTTCTGTTGCTGAAAGACTGTATTTCTTCAGACCCTGTTCCAGAGAAGCTCTTCCACCTGGGCTTCCTCCTCCCAGAGACCGAGGCCGAGGAGCCTGAGACCGAAGGTGCGCGAGAGATGGAGAGATGGGATGCCCAAAGGGCTTAGGGTTGGAAGGTCAGTGATGGTCGGCGGGGGACGGGGGGGGGTTGAGATGGTTTTGAGGGAATGGATGGGTGCACTCTAAC
>CAXAMN010021090.1:480-53762 GCA_963970005.1 Durusdinium trenchii | reverse complement strand
TTTTTTCGTATCTTGAAGGCTCCTGGAATCTGTAAAATAAATTGCAATTATAATATTCTTTTCTTTATTATTACGGCTTATAAATTAATAAGCCTATCATTCTTTATTATTATTAGACCGGCAATTCTCTTTGTCCTCTTATTTGCTTTGGGAAGTGTACCGCCGGTCATTTAATTATAATCTTCCATGAATTTTATCAAGTAAATAAAGGTAAATAGATAAAATTCATGTAATATAAGATATAAAAATAGCTGGGCTGGAGACTTCATAAGTAAAAGAGAAGGTTTACAGATAATAGCCCAGCTATAAAATATATATTGACTAGCATTTGGCCTGCCAGAGAATTAAATTAAATCTGGCATCATGATATATAGAAAATAAGAAATATTACCATTGAATTTCATATAAGAGATTAATATAATAGAAATTCAATGGTATAGAGAATGAATAACTAAGGGCCGCCACTTTTTATCAATTAAATTCATATATTCTGGCGGCCTTATAATTATTAATAAGAAGATAAAAGATAGATATAAGAAAATTCAGTGTTTATATGTTATTGCCTTGTGAATTTTCTTATATCCTTTTCTTTCATTTAATGTTAGCACAAGCCCCTAAGGTTAGAAGATTATATGTGGGCTTGTGACGTCTCCTAATGAAATTTCCCCTCTATCTCTTATTCACTCTTCTTATTAATAATGAAAATAAGAAGAGTCCATAAAGAATAAGAGATAGATAATAAATGATATAGCATATGGCTTTTATGAAAATATGCTCTCTTAATTTAAAAGCCATATGCCCCTTGAATTTTATTAAGATATGAAAAGAAATAGCAAAGATAATAAAATTCAAGGGATATATCTCTTTATCTTTGGCCCACTTTTAATTAAGAAATCGTGGGCCCTATATTTTATTATTATGATTCATTCCCGATTATTTTAATTATAGAAGAAACCAATATTAAAATAATCGGTCATTCATTAATTCATTTCTTATTTGCATTTCTAATTTATACTAAATTTAAAGAAATGCAAGATATATATTATTTTAACTTATATGACATTGACTTGGGATTTAATTCATAATGGAATTTCCCAAGAGTCAATGGCTAGTCTAATTATATTATTTGGGCCAGCTATTATATTTTGTCCCTTCTTTTGTACCTTATGAACTAACCTGCTGGCCCTTTATTTATATATTATGGCTTATATTTTAATAGAAAAGAATGAATCATAATATAAAATATAAGCCATATAATGATAATATATAGACTTACCGATGGCCTTCAGCGATTTAAATTAAAAGCTGAATCATTGATTAATAAGAAGTAAAATAAGAGATTATAGCAGCATTAATATTAATATGCTGCAAAATATATGGTCTCTTTACCAAAATTAATTATAGATAAGTGAATTTTCATTATAATTAATTTTGGAGGAGTACACGGCCATCGCGAATAAACAATTGGTGAGCGATGGCAGGTCACTTATTAAAATTACTTATTTCTTATCTATCACCACTATTTTTAATAAAAGAAAAGATACATTAAATATAAAAATAGTGGTGATTACATTATATAATTTATATCTTCCAAAAACCTATCTATAATATATAAAATAATATAAGAATGATAGGTTTTTGGTAATCTCTTTAATTTATTCTATTGTGCCCTTCATGAATTAAAAATAGCTGATAGAGATGAAGGGCACATTCTATGATTGAAAATGTAGATTAAAGAAATGAAAGATAATACATTTTCAATCATATTATGTCTTTCTTATATACCAAAAATAAGCTTTTGTAACTTAAGAGTGCTTATTTTTGGCCAGTCTTTCATTCATTTTCCCTTCTTATGTTATTTAATGGAAAATGAATGTTATTTTCTTTATTATTTACATTTCATGACGTCATCTTTAATTTATGAGAGATGACGGGTCATCGGCTAGTTCTACTTTTATTTATTTCTTTATTACAGCATTTTATTATTAAAGAAGAGATAAATAAAATGCTGTTCATTATTATTAATGTATTATCTAGCCGATGGACAAAAATAAGGTGAAAATATTCTTACATTCATATTTCTATTATAATATTTTCACCCGCATATAGCCACTAGCCTGTCCATATGCGATTTTTGACATCGCCCTATCATCTTTTAATTAATTCTCTTTATAATTAAAAGATGATGACCTAGCCCCATGAAATTCCATTAAGAAATTTCATGGTAAGATTAATGACTTAGGGACCAAAATTAATATGGAAATTCTCTTATAATTAATTTTGGTCAATGTGTCTTTCATTTTTCTATCTTACGGCTGCTCTGGTGCTACTAAAAGATAGAAAAATGATAATAGATTATATGATTGATGGCCACTAGCGATAAAAATAAATGGATGTGGGGCTAGTGGCCGATTATGAATAAGAACTTAATATATGGCCTTTTAATTATTAATGAGAGATTTTTTAATAGCAATTAAAAGGCCATAAGTAATAAATTATATCTGGCATTTTTTAATAGAAAGTTAAATAAAAAATGCCATCATTCTATTATTCATTATTTCTATTTCTTATCATTCATTCACCTCTTATAATATAAAGATAGATGATAAAGATAAGAGGTGAATGATAATGAATAATAATATTATGGTGTTAACCCTTGCCAATTGCCTTTATTAAATTATATTCTTTATCTTCTATAGGCAATTGGCATATGATGGTTAATATTATTGGCCTTTTTATTGTTAGAAATCCTATATTAAATAAAAAGGCCATATAATAAAGATATTGTGACCGCCATTTCTTTAATTATTATTATCTGCGGTCACCATTATAATTAAGAGACTAGCCGATAACCGGCAGATAACATAAATAAAAATCTGCCATGCGAATGAATTATGAGCTGTGGAAAGTAAAACCTCTGATTTTTGGCTTGCAGGTGGGACTCTTAGCAAAAATCAGTGGTTCATCTTTCTCTTATCCACAGCATATTTTAATCTTGGAAATCTCTTATTATTAAAATATGCTGTCTCTTATATTAATTCTCTTTATATTTCATGATATCAACCTTTAATTTACAATAGGTTGATAGGCTAAATGCTAGTCCTTATATTATTTATGGCTTGCCAAATATTCCCTTCTCCTTTTTTATTACTTATGTGGTGTACCGGCAAGCCATTATATAGAGATAGAAAGAAATAATATTAATAATCCACGGCTATAAGTAAAGAATAAGATATAAATTCATAAGCCGTGGATTGAAAGGAATAAATAATAGAATAAAATAGAAATAATATCTTAACAATGGTTCGCCAACATATGTCATTTATATTTATTCCTAAGGGGCGAACCATAAATTAAAAGTAAATAAGAAGACATGGAAAATTCTCAAGAAATAACATATAAATAGAGAATTTTCCCCTTGCCATTTGCTATTAAAGAAATAAGTAATATAAATGAAAGCAAATGGCTATATCTCTTTCTTTTTTCTATCTTCTTATCATTGGCTTTTATATTATAAAGAGAACAGGAATAATAAAAGCCAATGATGGATTACTTCATATTAATTTATATTTCATGATTCCAACTTTAATTACAAATGTTGGAAGGTCATGGGTTAGTGGATTACTTTTATTATATTTAGCCCATCATTTTTATTGAATTAAGATATAAAAGTAAATAATAAAATGATGGGCTATTGATAAGTAAAAATAAGAGATGAAAAGGAAATTCTATAATATCTGTCTCTTATGTTATTCCATGTAGAATTTCCTTTTCTTATATTAATATTATTCCTTAGCTCACATCCTGTTCGCATGGCATTCCTTTCATTCTAAATTGAATGCCGGTCATCGGCTAGCATATTAGGATTATTCTCTTTATATTTTGCCCTTTATGAATACTTCTTTAATATAAAATAATAAGGGCAAAATATATAAGAGGTCAATGACTTAAAATAATACACTAGCCATTGACCCTGCCCTAAATAAAATAAAAAGGGCAGTCATGATTATAGAATAAAGAATAATAAATATTTGGCTTTCATTTTATAAGAACTCAATAAATAAATGAAAGCCATAATAAAATAATCCCTGGCGCACCAATAGATAAAAGAAGTGAATAATAATAATGGTGCGCCAGAATATATAAATTATAGTCTATTGCCTTTATTATTATAGAAGAAATATATTAATGAATAATAAAGGCAATAGGAAAGACATAATAGATAATAGAATATATGAATTATCCGATGGCAATAATCCATCTATCTCTTATCAATTGCCATCGGTCATATATTAATTATTACTTATATGCCAGGTTTTATTATATTATTACTTGTTTTCTTAAATATAAAACCTGGCATACATCATTTATCTTTTATATGTTATCAGCCATTTTTGCTATAAGAGAAATAAATATTAAAAAATGGCTGATAGATATCTTCTTATTATATTCTTCTATATGCCCTTTAATTTATTATTATAAGAGATTTCTACATTAAATTAAAGGGCATATATTTCTTTATTATTTATTGCCAAAAGCCTATATTTTTATTATCTGTTATATTTATTATTGGCTTTTGGCCATTGTATTATATTAATTATATAGTTGGCATAAATTATTTTAGGTTAAAAGGTAAGGCACATAAAGGTAAAAAGTGGAGGTAATAATTTATGCCAACCAATAAATATAAAGGGACTAGAAGATAGCCTAATGCCAAAATAGAAATTAAATGGCATTATCATGAGATATAGACAGAATAGAATTAAAAGATAATATTTACCATGAATTTATTTAAGAAGTGATATAAGAAATAGATATAATAAATTCATGGTTATTATCTCTTATTAATGCCATCCAAAATATAAATAGAGATTACTTAAGTGAATTTTGGATGGCTATATATTAAAGAAATTTATTAACTAATATATGAATTTTATCATCATTTGTATTTATTTTCATGATAAAATTCATTAATAATATTTCTTTTTCATATGAATTTTATCCGATTATTCACTTATGGGAAATTTGCTATGAATAAAAGAAATTAATAATATGAGCAAATTTCCATGAATTAATATATTATTGACCACTAATTTCTATTAAAATTCTATATTAAAATTAGTGGTCATATTATTATATTCTTATTGGCTTTTATCCATAAAGTAATTCTATAAAGATAAAAGCCAATATATTAATATTTTATATATTTCCTGGCTTTTGGCATTATATTTATTCTATTTTTCCAAAAGCCAGGGGGAAATTTCCTATAGTTAAAAATAGAAGTAATGAATGATAGGAAATTTCCCTTTATTTACATTTAATTTCTTCTTATAATTCAATGACCGGATATTTTAATTTATGTTATATCCGGGGTCATCCTCTAGTCTATTATTTATATTCTCTTATTCCCTTATCATTTATTCTTTAATTTATTTCCACCATCATATATTTTAAAGGTGGATGATATAATAAATGATAAGGGAATTATATATTAATAAAAGTGGCCGACGGTTACCAACAAAAGGAAAAAGAGGAGAGGGAAAATAATTGTCGGCCATAAATGAAATTAAAATAGACTAGCGAATGGCCTGAAGACAACTAAAAATGAAAGTCTTCATCATGTAATATAATAATAAATATATATTTCTTAATCTCTTATTCTTTATGCCATTTATTTGAATGAAGAAATGAATGATTAAATAAATGGCAAGAATAAGATATAATAAAGTAAAAAGAGAATAACAAGCCAAAAATATAAAGGTATAAATTTCTTATCCATATTTTTGGCTTGGGTTTCTATCTCTTATTAATTATTGTCTTTTACTCCTTTTCCTTTTATAAGAGATAGAAACCATAATATAAATAATAATATAAAATAAAATATATCTCGGCTATGCCATAATATAAAAGAAGTGTTATTTATTATTAGAAGATATGGCATAGCCGATTATTAAAGAATATATTATTATTGGCTTTTTAATAATAAGAGATTTCTACATTTAAAAAGCCAATAATAGATTAATAATATAATAGATAAATGGGCGATTAATAATATTCACTTATAAATCAATAAATCGCCCATTCATGATAAGTAATATAAGTGATAGATGTGGCCATAAGTGAATTAAAATATTAGGCCACATCATATATTATTTCTATCATTATAGTTTATGGCTTTTATTATTAAAGTAAGAGATAAATGGAATAATAAAAGCCATATGTTAATTAAGAAATAGATTAAAGTAGATGGCCTAGCGGCTACAACAAAGATATGAATTTAATCCGCTAGGCCGTGTATTTCTTATGAATTAATTTCTGGCTTTTGTAATTTCCTAGAGTTTATAGCTCCTGAAAGCCAGAAATTATTATCTTCTTATTATGCGATTTTCTATATTATTTATCTTCATGTTATTATTTAATAGAAAATCGCCAATATGAATAATAATAAAAACCGCGGATGCATTATAATGATAAGAGATAATTGAATAGAGAATGCATCCGCAAAGATAAATAAATTAAGATATAAAAGGAAAATGCCTGTTCATTCATGGATTTTATTATGGCATTTTCCTATCCTTCATTTCTATATTATATTACATGATTTTTGCTTTCATTTTTAGTTGCAAAAAGGTCATCCACTAGTGCATCTTTTTATTATATTAAGGTGGCATTTTTTGTCTTCTCCTTTTGTATTTCTTGTTGCCCCTCCATGCCACCTCTTTTATTATTATAATGTTAACACAATTAGAAATCTATATATTATATTGGCAAAAGACCATAATAAATAAAAAATTTCATCTTTGTCTTTTGCCTTTCTTTACGGCAATTGCTAGTGAATTCTATTATTAAATTGCAATTGCCAATTGATAGTAAAAAAGAAAGTAATATATTAATTAATGAGCCGTCAATTTCTTCCACAAGCATTCTCACGGCTCATTTTATTATATTCTTTATCTTAATTTATGTGCCATTTATTTTATCTATCATTTACTTTTAATAATAAATGGCACATCATAAATAAATAATGGGTTTGTGGGACCGCAATTACAAATAAAAGAGGAGGACAAAAAGAATAACAAACCCAATAAATATAATACACTAGCATGTAAAAATCCGCTTTTTGACAGCGGCACCATATTTTATTGAAATATAAAATATGGCAGAGATTATTGCATTTCTTTATATTTAAAATTAATGAGAGTTAATTTATAAATAAGAAATGCATAGAATAAATAAAACCTGGCTTATGAAATTATAAGCCAATCAATAATATATAATTTTTTATGGTGTTAACCTAATGGCAGTTTATTTATGGAATCTTTTATAATAAACTGCCATTAATATTAATCTATTATTATTTAATATCTGCCCAAGAATTTATTGTTCTTATCTTTTATTTATAATTCTTGGGCAGTCATAATATAAAATAAGAGCTAGAGATTGACCCCACAGCAAATAAAAATAAAATGCTGTGGTCCTCTTAATTTAAGAGGGAATTATATAAAGGTGGATGAAAAATATAATATAAATTGTCTCTTAATATATTTTTCATCCATTATCTCTCTTATCCATCATTCATTTATATAAGAAGTGATAGATAAAATAAATGAATGATGGACCATTAATTTGCTATTCTATTTCTTATATCTTAAGGAGCAAATTAATGGTAGAATATTAATAAATAATAACTTACGGCCACCATTTATATATTTTATAGGTGGCCTAATGACATGGCATTTTATATTAAGAAATGATTAATAAAATGCCATGGGAATGATCATGAATTAAAAGAAAAGGAAAGTAAAATTCATGATCATTCATTGTCGTTCACTTCCCATTATTTTTATCATTCATTTCTTCAATAAAAATAATGGTTCATTCACTTTTATTTCTTATTTCTTAACCCCTTAACTTAAGGGGACAGAAATCTTTAATTTAATTTAGATTTCTGGGTCAATGGTTAGGTCAATAATTCATTCATTTATGCCCTCATTTATTTCTTTTATCTTTTAATATTAAATGAGGGCATAAGTTATTAATTCTTTCATTCATAGCTTTTGACCGGTCATTCTTATTATATTTATAGCAGGTCAAAAGCTTATATTATTTATATCTCTTGCAAAATGCCATAAGTAAAGTAAGATTTATATTAATGAAGGCATTTTGCAATCTATTCCTTTTTATTTATATTATGACCCCAAATATTTATTGACAGTAATTTATATTTATTTATTTGGGGTCATTCATGATTAGATTATAACCTAGAAGATGACCATGAATCTATTAAAAATTAAAGATTCATTCATGATTATAGATTAAATTATATTATTCTACATTGAATTTCATCATATTAAGTAATTCTTTTTTATGAAATTCAATGTATATCTTTCTATTATCATCTTCTCCAAATTATAAGAAATACCATGAAATTTGGAGAAGATATATATTAAAATATATGGCTTTTATCTATTATAAATTACTGGAAAGATAAAAGCCATTAAGAAATGAATATATAGCCATGGAATTTTATTATTATTAATTTCTTCATTAAAAATTCCATGGCAACCCATCCAAAATTAAATAAGAAATTCCATAATAATTTTGGATGGATAACTCTTTTTATAATGCATTTCTTCATTAATTTTACTTTCCATAAAATTCATGATAAAGAAATGCAAAAGTAATATGAATAACCATTAATTTACAAGTGAATTAAATTAATGGGATTTTATTGTGTTAACAGGAATTTTCTTAAGAAAATTACCATTGAAATATATATAGATTGCATTTTTTCTTATCATTCTCTTATTAAAAATGCAATCTCATGGCAGGATTTTATTATTTATTCCTTTTCTATTATCAAAAATCCTGCCATATTATGATTATTATTTATGGATTTTGGTAATATAAAATCTCTTAATGATCCAAAATCCATAACTCTTATATAATTACTTGACATTTTAACTTAAAATGATTCGCTCTTTATTTTTTAATGAGCGAAGGGCAACGGCTATGTCATAATATATATTGTTCTTGTCATCTGGCCTTTTATATAATAAGAAATCAATAAATATATAAAGGCCAGATAATAAATAAGTTAATAATATATATTGCAATTTATTTATTTACGCTCATTGGCTACTTCAAAGGTTTAAAAAAGGATAGGAATAAATAAATTGCAATAACATGAATAATATTAACCTAGCAAATGACCTGGTTACCAACAAAAAAGAAAGGTAACCATCATTGAATTATAAGATAGGAAAAAGCGAAATGAATTATAATGAATGAGCGTATGAAAGACCAAAAATGAATCACCATTTATTTCTTACATTCATTTTTGGTGGATAATAAATATGAATGATGATGATAGGGAAAAATCTCATAAGAAGAAGTGAATAAGAAGGATGAGATTTTTCCAGGTAATTATCTATAGCTCATATAATATTCGCATTCATGCTTTCATTTTATATCGCATGAACGATTTGTTGGTAAGTCTATATATTAATTCATATTTCTATCTTACAATCATCCGCCAGGTTTAATTTTATTAAATAAGATAGCAATTTTAAATATAAATAACTGGCGGATGAATAATATAATAAAGATAATAAGAATAGATATAAGAATAAGAGATGAATGATAGTTAATAATATAAGCCACCGATAAATTATAAGGTGGCCATGAATGAAAAGATATATGACCTGCATTTTTAATCTAATAAGGAATTCATGATTAAAAATGCTAGTCCTTAATTATAATCGCCCTTAAGTAATTTAAATGGGCGAAATCTCTTATTATTTATATTTACTTTTCATGATGGCATTCTTTCTTTTATAATAGAATGCCAGGTCTTATTCTCTTATCCACCTTTAATTTAATTATGATAAGTAATAAAAAAGGATGAAATTAAATTAAAGGTGGGCCAAGAATTATATTATGCTGCTAAAGATATTTTAATGCAGCAAAGTTAATAATAATATAATTCTTGGCTAATATCTTCTTATTAATGATGAAATTCCCTAAAGACAAAGACTAAAAACAAGAGGGAATTTCATATATCTCTTATTTAATTCTATTGCTCATAATCTATTCGCATGTGATCTTTTATTTTATGGCGATCACACGATTTGTGGGTTATGTCATAATATATTTCTTATTTATTACCCAGCATTTTATAATTTAGAATCACTCATTAAATAAAATGCTGGGGTAAACAATAATATAAAAAAGAAGTTGTGTTAACAGCCTAACCGATGACCTTGCAACATTTTAATATAAATTAAAGTTGCAATCATTGTTTTATAAGTAATAAATAAGAATAAGAAGATATAACCCATGATTTTTATAATGAAATGATGGTAAAAATCATGGGGGTAATAATAATAGACTAATGTGCCCTTCATTTATATAAGTTCTTTTAAATTATAGAAGGGCACATAATAATAAATAATAATAATACATTGGCCACTTTTTCCAATCATTAATTCCTTATCTATAATGAAAAAGTGGCAAATAAGAATAGATTTATGCCCTTGCAACTTAAGTAAAATAAATGATAGATAATTGCAAGGGCAAAGATATAAGTAATAGATGATTGGTGAATTTCTATATTATTGTATATCTTATTTTATGAAGAAATTCACCAATAGATAAAGTAAAAAGAGAATTAAAAGTACAGCCGCTAAGTTAATAAAATATGGCGGCTGTAGGTTATTAATAAGAAATAAATACCAATGAATGAAAAATGCCATAAGTAAACCTTCATTTTTCATTCATCTCTTATCATTAACCTCTTAAAATAAGAGGATGCCAATCTTTAATTATTGATAGATTGGCAGGCCAATGGCTAGTTCTTTATATTTCTTATTTAATGCCATTGGCCATCTCTTATTTTATAATGAATTATATGAACGATGGCCAATGTATAATTTACTTTTATTTACTTTTATCTTTGTATTTGGCCATCGTCTTTAATATAAAAAAGGAAAGAAATAATATAAATGAGCTAGACGATGGCCACGACAACATCTTAAAATTAAAGTTGTCGTTCATTTGCTAATTATAAAGATATGAAAGTAAATATAATGCCACCATTTTAATTCTATAGGTGGCATAAAGAATATAATGTATTACCATGAATTTTACAATAAAAAGAGAATGCATTAGTAAAATTCATGGGGCATTTTCCTATAGAAGAGAAATATTTTAATTAAGGAAAATGCCATATTATTATTATTCATAACTTCTTAAAGATAAGAAGATGCCAAGTTTAATTTTTTATTCTTGGCAAGTCAATTTCTAGGTTATATATTAATTATCTAGCCGCAAAAATCATTAAATTAAATGTCATCTTTTATATATTTTTGCGGCATTATAATCTATTATTACTTATCATATGCAAAATGCCTTTATGATATAAGAAAAATAGATAAGAGATAATGAAAAATAAGGCATTTTGCTAAGGTATAAATTATATTAACATATGCCCACTTTTTAAATTAAGAATACCACATATAATAAAAAGTGGGCATAGATGTATAAATTAATGATGGGATTTTTATTATTCAATTTCTATATCTCTTAATATTAATAAAAATCCCAATAATAAAGAGATTATAACAGCCATTTATTTAATAAGAGATGGAAAAGAGAATAATAATAAATGGCTGTTATATTATTGTCTTATTTAATTTCTTTCTTATTTACTATCAATTGCCACTAATTTTAGATTAAAAAAACCATAAGAAATGAATAATAAAATTAGTGGCAAAGAATAAAGAAATAAGAAAAGAATAAGAAAGAAATTAAGACATAACCATTGGCTTTTAATTAATAATAAGAACTAAATAATAAAAGCCAATGGTAATAAATAAGGAATAAGAGAATGAACCACAGCTTTTAAATTAAGAGATTTCTAATAATAAAAAGCTGTGGTAATATCTGTCCTTCATACGATTTTTCATGAGCTATTTCCCTTTCCTTTTGTATCTGGAAAAATCGTATGACTCATTAATATTAATAGCTCATAAAAATATTCGCATGTTGCCATTTCATTTATTTTTGGCAACGGTCATTCGCTAGTCTACTTATTTATTATTGTTAGGGGATTTCTTTTATATTATTCATGATCACTTATTTTATTAAAAGAAATCCCAATATTAAAAGATAATGAACATCAAATAAATATAATATAAATCAATGAAATAAATCATAATAAATACAAAGAATAATAATATAAAGTGAAAAGGTGATTAAATGATTGATAATAAAGAATACCATAATAAATAATAATAAGAAGACAATAAATAATATAGGTGAATTCAGTGTTTAACCTCCAACCCGAATAATCTCATGACATTATCATTAAGTTCTATTATAAATTATAAGATGTAAATGAGATTATTTGTCTATTCATGATTAAGAAATATATATAAGAAATAGTGAATAAGAAATATAATAATGGTATAGCAAAATAATAACTAATACAAATAATGAATAATAACTTAATAATAGACAATTTGTCCAGAAGATATAATATAGATAGAGGATTAATATAAATAATAAAAAAGGGCGTGAGTTGGCGAATCGATGTTCTCGGGTGCATCCTCCATTATTTGTCAATTACTTTCATGTTTACAAGATTCTTAAAATACCATAAGGGAAAATAAATAATAAAGGAATGATAAAATAAATAAGAAAAAGGATAGAAATAATGGCCGATTAATTGTCAAATGCTTGTCTTACTTTATTAATAAATGATAATAATAGATAAAGAAATACAAAAGTAAATGATATAGTGAATCATAATATAATTTAATGATAATAAAGACAAAGGAGAAGAATACCATGAACTATAATATAAATAGAGAATTCATGGTCCATCGCTATCATCATTACACCTTAGTTTTTTATAATACAAATAATTCATTGTCTATCTCTTATATTAAATGTCTCTTATATGAATAATAGATAATGAAATTCATATATTTATATATTGGTAATTAATATGATAAGGAAATGACTTCTTGAATATAAATAATTAATGTCAACAGGATTCTTATAAATAATGGATGTTCTAATATCTTAATAAATACAATATGAATAACAAGAATATGAATAATATTTATCATTAAAATATCAAGGAAATAATATTAATAAAGAATATAATGCATCCATAAGATATAACACATATGATGATATAATATTTAATATAATATAATTCTATTAACCTATCGATAAGAAGATATAGTTCCTGAAGACAATAAATATCATGAACAATAATAAATATAAATATGATAGAAAATAATAAGAGATATAGTCACCAATCAATAATATAATATCATGGTATTTGTCTTTAGGATAAGATTGTAAAGTAAATAATAAGTAATAATAATGTAAGATAGATAATTGATAGGGAAATATTATAATGATGGAATTCTTTTATGACCTTTTATCTTATCCAAATATCTGATATCATGATAACATCATTTAATAATAAAGGATTATCCAAATAATGAAAGAAAGGGAAATAACAAGTGAATCATATTATAACATAGAATGAAAGGAAACATAAATCAGAAATAAATAATAGAATAAATCCCATGACAAATATCTTTAATTTATATTGAATATTATGATTAAAATCTCTAGAACAACTCATGATAAAGGAAATCATGGAAAGACAATAAAAAATCCCACAATTAAATAGCAAATAATAATTAATATGATGAGAGTTAAAAGCTATAAAAATAAGAGGTAGACGTTGACCTGGAATCTACTATAAATGAAAGATTCCATCATGTAATATAAATAATATAAATAAACGAGGGCACAGCTCATAAGATGAAAGAAATAATATGCTGTGCCCCTAAAGAATAATATATATTTTACTTTCTTATATGCAAAAATCCATAGACTATAAATATTAAAATAAGAGGATTTTTGCAGTTAATAAGAGATTATAAGACCGATCATCATTAATAAATAATATGTGTTTGTGGGATGATCGGTCATCTTTATATTAATTATCTATCTTATATTCTGCCATTTATTTGGATAAGAAATCTATTAATAAATGGCAGTAATAATATAAGTAAAAGATGATGATCCACCATTTATAAATTAATAAGAAGATAAAAGTAATATAATATGGTGGATCATCCATATCTCTTTATTTTATAGCAGAAGTAATTATAATAATCCCATAGCAAATTAATATAGCTATAGATTTAATAATTAAAGTAAATGATAAATAGAAAGCAATTGATGATTAAATATAAGATCTCATTAATATATATAATTGATAGGGAAGAATTATATTATTATTATTGATATTTATTTATCATATTCCTTTATTAATAATAGATGATTTTATAATATAGAAGTAATTGAAGGGTTTATTTAATTTCCAAGATGTGTCTGGTAAGTTCTCGAATTCCTCATTAACTTTATAATATAGGTTAAAATATAATGAAGATAACATAGAATATAATATAAGATGGAGTAGAGGAAATAGAATAAGAAGTCAATGATGAATAATAATGAATAAAAACATAAGGAAATAACATATCAATAATAATAATCTTATCTTTTATATCATCATTTAATTGTAAAGTTAATGGTCATAAATAATCTCAATAATATTAATGAAAATAATCCAAGAATAAGAGATAATAATAAGATGAAATAAGAATAATATAATATTGTTAAGAGAAAATGATATTAAATATAATGGTGAGAGATGAGAGTTAATAATAGAAGCATTCGTCTTTCCAGAAGTGATTATTCATGAATTATTAATTAGAAGATGAAAGAACAAAAGCATGAATTAATATGATAATATCTGTGAACTATATTTTGACCAATTAACTATAATTTATAATATGACTTATTGACTGATAAATATATATAATTCCATGATCAATCACCTGTTATTTAATCTATAGTGGCTATTATCAATCATATATTATTATTTATTGCCATATATTATTTATTGATTCTAGAATATATTATTACTTATCATTCACTGCTACATCTATAATTAAAAAGAGGTGGTACATCCATGATTGATAATCCCATAACAAAGGCATTCATTTATAATTTATATTAATATTTATCATTTATAGTCAACATTATATTTATTTATTGATGATTGACTGACTTCATCCTTTACATTAAGAATTAGATTCAAGAACCCATAAACCTCAGATTCCATGAATAATATTATTATATTATGTCCTTCTTCTCTTATAATATTTATATTGTGGTTTTTATCATATTATTATTCACCTATGGCATATTATATTTTATATTGATATTTTATAGTTATTTATCTTTATCAGTCATATCTTTCATTAAGAATACTTTGGTCCAACAAGAGGTCAACTTTCTATTAATTCATGATTAACTTCTCATTCATTTTTATTTATAGTCATTCATCTTTAATTATAGAAGTTATTCCCTCATTATTTTCTTATATTATTAATAGACAAAAGTGGATTTATTTTCTAGAATTTATTGTCCACTATTATTTTATTATTATATGTTTTCATTATTATTTACTCATTATTTATTTATATGTTATAATTAATTATCATTATATTTAATTATCTATAAAATTAACATGTGGACTTCTTCATTTTCATACGTAATCCTAATGTTTACGCCCTATCAATTAACCCATGATTTTATTCCAAGGGCACCTTTATTTAAATTGAGTCAGCATTCTATCTCCCAGATCTAGCCTTTCCGATTTCCTTTATTAATTTATATTTCCATTAATTTCCATATCCATTTCTTTAATATAAGAGTGATAAATAATATATGAAAATAGAACAGCTCACCTATGAATTTCTTCCAATATTAATTATTCTTTCCCTTTCATGGTCTTCTATATTAATATATTAGTGATCTTATTTATTCTATTCATGGTAAATATTAATATCTTATAATTCATCTCTTCCATATTTTCATTATACCTATCATTTTTTATATATCTTATTTACATTTATTTATGGCATTCAATTATCGATTATTATCTTTAGACAAAATGGCATAAAATAACCCATATATTTATAGGTCAGTTATTAATTCATTATATCTATTATTTCTACAGCCTATAAGATTTATCAGATATTATCATTTTATATTAAATAATCCTTGATATTCATTTATATTATATTATTCATTATATCATTATTATTTTGCTATTACTTATTATTCATTTCTAATATTAAATTCTCCATTAACTATAGGGACTAACCAACCGGCCGATAACTTTCTATTAACAGATATTTCATTATATATTTCTATTATCTATCTTCTATAATTAAATAGCACATATTAATAAATTCCATCATTGTATTTCTTATTATCATGAAAGTTATCGATCACTTGGTATTTATTGGTGAACTTTCCTATCCTTTTCATCTATCAATGAAGTAGTTCACATGTTATTTCATTTAGTTCTTATGCTATTTTAATTATTATCTTATATTATTTTGACATTAAAGAAGAAAGACACATTAATTGACAAAGAAATGCCACTTGCTTCCAATTATTTCAATTATCTTCTAATTCTATTATCATCTATTAATATTATAATGGTTTATTATTTTCATCTAATTATATTTATTTTATCCAATGGTCATTTAATCTATTATACATTTAGAAACCTATTCATCATTAATAATCATTAATAATCAGGAAGTTATCATCCAATCATTGACTTACCATCAGGCGTTTTTAATCTTTTCCACCTCTTTTAACTTTATAGCGGCATAATTTCCTAATCTATAATCTCATAACAAATAAGAAGTAATTAATTATATTATATTCATTCTTACACTTAATATTAAAACCTTATATTTAATAATCACTTTAGTAAAAGAGACTGAATAGAATTTCTTACGTACACCAACATCTGTATAATTTATATTATTTGTTATCTTTTAATATAAAGAATTCGTATCTTTCATGTGGCATCCAGTCCATCATCTATTTAATTATTATCTGCCATGTCTTATTATATTTATTTCATCTATAAAAATCTACACCTTATAATTTAATCCTTGTCTTTGGAATCTATTGTTAATCTTATTTTCTTCATTATATTATATTCTCTTCTATTTCTTTCATTCATATTATTCATTCATTCATTGAGTTCTTATATTAATTCTCTTATCATTTATATTCACTCTTGTATCTTATATTCATGAATTATATCTGCTATTTATTTATATCTTATGAATGATAATGTCTTTGCTATTTATATAGTTATTTAATTTATAGTAGTTATTATATTCTTCTATCATGTTATCCATCATTGTCTTTATCATGGAATTAGTAATAATATAATGATGACATATAATTCTTCCACCTTTATCAATTAATGGTTCATGGTAGATAATTTATTTACATTCATTTATTATCTATTATATTAATAACCTCTGCACAATAATCTAATATATAATAGACAAATAATAGAGGAAATATAATAAGAATTCATTATCTATATATATTTTGCTTTTATGCTATCATCATTGTATTTTATTCATATAAGTTCTTGTTTTCATTAATTCATTCTCATGCCATAGCATTATATTTTAATGCCTTATTTTATATTATTTATTACTTTACATTTAGAATTCTATTATTAAAAGGGGTTATTATTCATTATTGATTATTATTTTCATACATTATTATTATCATTATTGTTATTTATTATTTATGGTTTATAGCTCCTGTAAAATATATTGTCTATTCATGTCATTTATATTTAATCTTATATTCATGCTATGTTATTATCTATTGTCTATCTTATTAATTAATGATATCTTGATTCACGAATAATTATATTAGATTATCGCGGTGGCTTTTTACGTATCATTTATTTATCCTCTTATCTTGAATATCATTTATAAATAAAAAAGGCTGAGTTATTAATATGTGGTCTATCTATTATCAAGAATCCTGTAAACCTATGAACATGAATGATATAAAATCTGCTACAACTTAAATAAACATGTGGTGGTACAAATTATTAATGTGGGAAATGCTTAATGTCTGTCTTAATTATTTAGGTTTAGATTATAGCAGTTAATCATTCATGGCTTTGTCTTACATTTCTTTCCATATCTTTCTAATGCTTTATATTTATTCATTATTTATATTTATCTTCTCCTTAATTTATATATCTGTTATTATTATTTACTATCCTTCATTAATATATTGCTCACACACTGTCCCATCTTTTATTATATCATTTGCTTTTATTATCAGATTCTTTTCTTATATATAATTCTTATCAATCATCTCCTCTATTTTTCATTCTATCTTTAGGGTTGCAGTTATTTCATTTAAAACCTGTCATGCATAATTTATTTCTATTTCATTTAGTAATCTATTCAATTAATGATATATATGTTAACCATCTATGCTGAATAATCTATATCTATTATTACCTCCCAAATATTATTATAGAAGACCATAGGGTAAAAACCATAATATTAATATATTTCTTTTACTCTTTTATTTCATTCTTACTTTCATTATCTTCTAATAATCGTTTATGGAATAATTCTCTATTATATTATTTGTATAGGAGATTATTCTTCAATAATATGTATTTCTTATATTCAGGGTTTTCTCTCTCAACTTAATGGCTGTACCTTATCAACTAATGCATTAATTAATATCAACTTTTCTTTATCTTATTGTCTTCCCCATAGCATTTTATATCTTATATTAATAATTATTTGTCATATCTTAATTAAATTATTATCTACCTATCCTTTTTATTAAATAAATTCCATAAGACAATAATTCATATATTGACATTACATGATTTAAAATGCTAGGTCTTGTCATATAATTTATATCATCATTTTCTTCTCCTAAGATCTTATAGCAAATATTATTATTATTCATGCTTTATTATTCATTATTCATGGTTGTTCATTATCTATTATTCTTTATTCCATTATATTTATCATCATATTATTATTCACTGTCGATTACCTCATTTACATCTTAATTAATAAAGAATATCATGAAGAGGAAATAATTTAAGACTTCAAAGACAAAATCATTCATTACGAAAAGGAAAGGTCCACAAGACAGAAATTAATTATAAATCCTCTATTTTTTTGCTATGCCAATTGGTGTTAACCTCTATTTTAATTTATCTTTATGTTTTCATTATTATAATCACCAGCATATGTCATTTCACCTATAATTTATTAATGCTGGTGATTACATTATAAAAGATATATCTCTTATTTTCTTGATATGTTGGCCAACGTTTATTTTAATATATATCTTCTATACGTTGGCCAATAATATAAAAGTAATGTATTAATAATATGCCCTATATTTTAATTATATTATTGTGGTTTTCTTCATATTAAAATATAGGGCACATATATCTCTTATTTACTTGGGTTTGCAATATATAAAATAAGATGAAAATTAATAATATTGCAAACCCTTGAATTTAAGTAATATAAGTAATATAAGATATATAAGTGAATGAACGCGGCATTTTATTTATTGATATTTCATTATTATTTATGCCGCGTATAATAGATTATATGAACTAGCCATTGACCGGTTAACATTTAAAATTAAAGTTAACCTCATGATAAGTAGATATAATTAATATATAGCAGATTTTTCCATTTAAATTACTTATGATAGGAAAAATCTGAATAAATAATAAAAGACATTGCATTTTTAATCTACAAGTAATGAAAATATATAATAGATTAAAAATGCAGATAAGATAATAAAAGTGGATGATGAAATTTATTATTTATTTCTTCTTTACATTAAATTTCATCATCAATAATAAATAAATAGACGGAAAAACTGCAATATTAAAATATGACTTTCTTCATGGCAGTTTTTCCTAGATATAAATATTATTCATAATCGTTCATGAAGGATAAAGAGACCATATGATTGAAACCTTCATGAACGATACCATTTATTTTCATATCCAGGATTTCATCATGTTATTCCACTTAAGATCTTACAATGAAATCCTGGATAATAGATTAAAGAAATAAGATATAATTCATGGCAATATTTTAATTAAAAAGAGAGTTTTCATGAATTAAAATATTGCAAGACCATTATATAAAAGAAAATAAGTGATTGTTAGGGCAAAAATATTCCAGAGACCAACATTAATATTTTTGCCATCATTCTCTTATTATATGACCTCTTAACCAAAATTAAATATAATAATTTTGAAGAGGACAAAAACCTTTTATTTAATATAGGTTTTTGGGCTAATGGCTAGTCTATATTATTAATATATTAATCGGGAATTTCTTTATATGAAAAGATAGAAATATATTAATGGAAATTCCCGAATAAACAATAGATATAATGACCTAGCAACATTAATTTATATAAAATAGATAGGCTAGGTCATTAATACATTTATCTTTTACTTATATTATTTATTCCCCCAGAATTTATTAATATTAACGGTATCTTTTTCATAATTCATGAATAAATTCTGGGGTTATATATTCTTATTTATATATTGCAAAAGCCTGTTAATATAATAGAAATTAATGCTAAATTATAAGGCTTTTGCCAACAATAAAGACATTAATATATAGTGGATTTTAATATTAAAAAGATATGGAAAAGAATATAATTAAAATCCACTATCATGTTATTCCTTGTCAACTAGCCATTGACCCGCGAACACTTATGAAAATAAAAGTGAGCGTGTGAACACTTGTAGATAAATAAATAAAATGAAGTACTCACCATTAATTTTAGGGTTGCTATATAAAAATTAATGGTGAAGTCTTTCCTGTCATCTTCTTATTAATAATTAATATATAGCCCACAAATAATAATAAATGGTGGGCAGAATGAATAATAAGAAGATGACCAACATATGGCTTTTTATAATGAAAAGTCACTATTAAATAAAAAGCCATATGATAGATTAAAAGATAGATATCATGAATTTTACATTAAAAGAGAGATTTCATTAGTAAAATTCATGATAAGATTATAAACATGGCAGCAATTTTTAATAAATTAGTAATCTCTTATAATAAAAATTGCTGCTAATAATATTAAATTATTGCATTTCTTATATTAATTTGTAATTTCCCAAATTAATATATAAAGAAATGCATGTGTTATCATCATTAAATTACATTGCATTTCATTTTATTTTAATTTAATGATGATTGGCCATGTCAAAGATGGCCCATTGACAGGTTAGTTTATGCCTTTTGGAGAGTGAACCATTCATTTTCATTAAGAATTAATTCTTAATTTCAATTCATATCTCGTAAGTCACTATATACGAAGAGGTTGAGATTTATTATAATATTTGCCATTGCTTTAATTAAAAGATGCAATGGCATAATGAATGATAAGAAATACATGCAAAAGCTTATTAATAATAAAGAAATATAAGTAAAATAAATAAGCTTTTGCTAATAAGAAAGACATTATGAGCTAGCAAATGACCTCGGATAAAATAGAAATTAAATATCCGATCATTTGATAATAATAAAGACTGATATTAAGAAATACCATGATGGATTTTATAAATAAAAAGAGAAGGTAAACATAATAAAATCCATCATGAATAACTAATAATATGCCATTCATTTTAATATGATAAATTAAGAGATAAATGAATGGCATAATATAAGATAAAAGTAAGATTAATGGCCATAAATTTATATAAAGAATACCATGTTAAAATTTATGGCCAGTTAATAATAGAATATACCGCCTATTAATTATCAATAAAATTAATAGGCGATAGATATAAGAAATAATATAATATATAAACTGCCATTGGCAATAATAATAAGAGATTAAGAGATTTTACAAGAATGCCAATGGCAGATAATTAATAATAAATATATATAGACTGGCCTTTTAATAATAAAGAAATCTCATATAGATTAAAAGGCCAGTAGATAAAAGATAATATAAATTCATTCTGCAACCTTAAAATATACGGTTGCCATTTATAATAAGAAGATAGATATAATATTAAATAGAACTTATGGCCGCTCCTTCATCTATTATTACTTCTTTTATCTTATTATCTCTTAAGGAGCGGCCCACCAATGAATTTTATAAGATAGAAATTACTTTTAGATAAAATTCATTGGTATTTACTTATTATTTATTATCACCAGCATATTTGTATCTTATCATTTATAATAATATGCTGGTGAAAGATATAAAATATATAGTACTAGCAATTGGCCCGTTCACTACTATAAATTAAAAGTGAACGTCATGATTATAGATTAAAGTAAAAGAAAGGGAGCAAAAATATTAATTCTTAAGATTTTTGCCTACGCTGTCACTGGGAAATCGAGTTCCAGGAATTTTCGTATCGTCTCGTCACTCGATTTCCTCTATTCTATTTTATTCCGTTCACCCACAAACAGCAATAATTTTAAGCTGTGATAATAAGGGTGAACGGTTATTTATAATTCATGTATCTATTAGTGATCACACTGCTATCTTTAATTTTTAATTGATAGCAGGGTCATAGGCTAGTCTATATTTTATCATCTTTGGCCCCATTTTTTCATTATCTTTATAATCTTTTAAATAAAAATGGGGCCATGAATGCTATATTATGATGTCATCCGTATATTTTTGAATAGAGAAAAGTAAAAAAGGTTACAAAAATATACGGGAAAGATATTAAATTATAAGCTAGCAATTGACCCATTGACATTAAAAATTAAAGTCAATGTCATGATTATAGAAATTACAATAAAAGACAAGGATTTTTCCAAGTAATAACAAGCCCATAGGAAAAATCCTATAATATAAAAGAAATCGCCAACGGCAACAATAAAATATAAGTAAATGGCCGTTGGCAAGAAATAAAAGAATATTAATAATTCATGGTATTTTCTAATCATGGAATTCTCTTTTAATTATAGAAAATACCATGATAATAGATAAAAATATAATATATAAATAATAAAATAATTAATATAATGCCAAAATCCATGGCATGCAATAAAAAAGAGGATATTTATTAGTGGATTTTGGCATTTATAAGTTAAGAAAAATATATATTGCCCTTCATTTTTATATAGCAATTCTCTTTTAAATGTAAATGAAGGGCAAAGTTATGTATTATTTATTATGCCAATTGCCCAAAAGATAAGAGAATAATATTATAATGGCAATTGGCGATATAAGATATAAATAATTATTGATATTTGCCATCATTTTAATAATATAAGTAATCTTTAAATATAAAATGATGGCAAGAATATAAGATAATAATATAATATCCTTGCCTTTTTTATAATAAAGAAATACATGAAAGATATTAATAAAAAAGGCAAGGTGATTAAGAAATATATATTATTACGCCTTTAGGATAAAAGAAATAACTTATGAATCCTAAAGGCGGGAAAAGATAAGAAAATAATATATAACCAGCATTTTATTTAATAAGTGATTCATATAATAAAATGCTGGAATAATAAAGAATATAGAAAATCCACCAACAATAAGATATAAAATAATATATAAAAATGGTGGATTTTCCAATAAGAGATTATTTATATTATGCATTTCTTTTTTATTCTAAAAAATATAGAAATGCATTCTCCATGCCAGTTCTTGTCTTCTAGAAAATATATGATTATTATCAAGAACTGGCATTATATTATTAATTCATATCTTATTTCATTTATATGTTGCACCCTCATTTATAATCTATCTCTTTTAATTGGGTGCAACATATATTATTATTTACTTATCATTATATGGCTTTTATCTATTAAGAGATTATAATTAAGATAAAAGCCATATTATTTATATTATATTATTCATGACCGCCGATTCATTCTCTTCTTTTATTTTAATCGGCGGTTATAATCTCTTATTTTCCAGCCCATTAATTTCATGGGCTTTTATATTTATTTCTTACTTATATTTATATTTCATGATTCATCACTTTCATTTATAATAGTGATGAAGGGCAACGGCTACGTTGTAATTAATATATATTTTATTATTGGCCTTTCATTTATCTTTCTAATATTTTATGATGAAAGGCCAAGAATTAAAGAATAAGTTATTAACGCCTAGTCGATGACCTAATGACAGTAAAAATTAAAGTCATTATCATGAGAGGTAGATAGAAGAATGAAAAGAAGAGGTAATAAAATTCCACAACCAAGAAGTGATTTTATAGGTGGAATTTTATTCAGGTGTCATAAGCCTTTTCTATTTTCCCTTATTATAAATAGACCATCGACCAACCAATAATAAATAAAGGTTGGCATAAATTAATGAGACGATGGCCTATTTATTAATTTATATCTTATTTAATGGCCATCGTTAACAATAAAAGATAATAAGAGAATATATGATGTTACCGATGGCCTGATCGCCATATAAAAATGAAAGGCGATCATCCACCAATTTTATTATAATAAAATTATAGGTGGAATATGATAAAGAAAAGGATAGAAAAATCCACGGAAAGAAGAGAATTATATAATAGTGGATTTTTCTTAGTCTTACATTCATCTCTTATTTTATTTATTCTGCAACCATAAATTTATAGGTTGCTATTATAATAAGAGATGAATGAAGAAGATACCATTAGCAAAATTAATTATAAGAGAAACAGAAATTAATTTTGCCCTTATGTTATTCCATTGAAAATCTACTTATAGTTAAAGATTTTCATTATAATGAAAGTTGCCAAGTGTTCGCAACTTTGCGATTGTAAGTCCATTATTTATAGGGGGGCAGTTAATTATTTTGTATCCTTTTTGTTTATCTTATTTGCTGTCCCACTGCCCCCTTAATTTAAAAGGAAATGATATAGCAAAAGTCAATATATTAATGCAGCAATTTATATTTCTTGGCTGCTATATTCTATTATTTAATTGACTTTTGCTTATAAGAAGAGACTATTTATATTATGGCAATTTATATTAATGAAATTACAGCAAAGATAATATATAAATTGCCATAAGACAAGAAATAAATAATAAGTAATTAATAGGCTAGCCTATGGCCTAGCAAACATATAATAATAAAAGTTTGCTATCCGCCTTTTCATAATAGAAAATTAGGCGGGAATAAGTAAGATAAAAGAATATATGAATTCATGGATTTTACTAATAATTTCTTGATAAAATCCATGAATGATAAGTAATAAATAATAATAGAATAATATAATAAATTAATATATGGATGATTGCCATAAAGAAAAGATAGAAATAATATATTGGCAATCATCCCCACCATCATTAATATATTTGCTATTCATCTTTTATAATATTAATGATGGTGGATAATATCTTCTAATAATTAATATATGGCCCATCTTTATTATTCATATTATTTTATTAAAAGATGGGCCAATAATAAGATAATAATTAATAATATGCCAATGCCAATAATAAATAAGAAATATAAATAGATGGCATTGGCGAATAATAATAAATAAGTAATAATTAATATTGGCACGCCAGGCTATAAATAATAGACTAAATAAAATATGGCGTGCCAAGAATATTATATTATTATCATGGGCTTTTTCCAAGAGAATAAGATATATAAGAAAAAGCCCATTTAATATAAAGAAATATGATTAAGAAATATATGCTTTTGCTAATAAAGAGATTTCATGAGAGCAAAAGCATTAATAATAAGAGATTATATGATGGCATTTTATTTGCTAAGTTATTAATATTATAAAATGCCATCATAAGAGAATAATATATTAACAACTAGCAAATGACCTTGCCACAGACAAAAATTAAAGTGGCAATCATTTGCAAATTATAAAAGAAGTAATTATATATAATGGATTTTGGAAATATGAAAAATCTCTTAAACTCCAAAATCCATTAATAAGAAGATAATCCATCATTTTTAATTAAAGAAAAGAGATAGATTAAAAATGATGGCAGTCACCGCGAAAATTAATAATAAGTGATTGACAATTAATTTTCGCCCTTTCATTTATTATTCATTCCCCCCACTTTTTTAATAAAATAAGAGAGATAGATAATAAAAAAGTGGGGTTCATTCATCATTTTCTTTATTATTTGAATTTCTTCATTGAATTTTACTTTTATAAAATTCATGATAGAGAAATTCATGTGTTGTCATTAAATTTAAGGGTAAATTTAATGATCGCATTGTCAAAAAATGCGGATAGACAGGCTAGGCTAGAATTATTTAGGCCAGCATATTAATTTCTGTTCACTCGCTTTTTAGTATTTGAAGTGTGACCGCTGGCCTAGATATTAAAGAAAAGTTAATTATAATTCATCATTTATAATTAAAGTAAATAATGCAGCATAAGATATTAAAATCTGCTGCAGAAATAAATAATAAATAATATCAATAAATGATGAATTATATGCCATTTAATTAATATTTCCACTTCTTTTTATAATTAAATGGCATAAATATTAATGATTAAATCTATAGGTTAACCCACAAATCGTCATCACATAAGTTGGTGATGAGTGCGATTAAGATAAGAGCATAATGATATGAAGAAATATGACCATGAAATTAATGGTCAACTTATCATTTACTTTTATTACTTTCATGGCCAAAATGTCATATCATTAAAATTACTTCTATCTTGACATTTTGGCGGGGATTTCTTTATTAAAATAGTAATCTCTTCAAGTTAAAGAAATCCCCATGAAATATATTATCTATTATCTGGCACACCATATTTTATATCTTTTATATTTATTATTTATGGTGTGCCAGGGCAAAATGAATAATATAAATAATCTCTTCTTTTAATTCATTTTGCCATAGTATTTTATATATTATATTTTCATTCTCATATTGCCCCTTTAATTTATATTCACTTTTATTTTATTCTAAAGGGGCAATATATAAGAGAATGATGCACCCTTAATTTATATATCCTTTTCTTTTAATTAAGGGTGCAATCTATAATTTAATATCATATTTTTCATTCTTATAAGCTCTGGGAAGGTACAAAAGGTAAAAAAGGAACCAAAGAATGAAAAATATGAAGGAATTATCTCTTATCCATTTTCCATCGCATGGGATGTCCCTTCCTTTTTCTTTATATAATGCGATGGAAAATAATATAAATAATATAATAATATGCAGGATTTCATTATAAAATAAGAGAATAATTAATAGAAATCCTGCATAGATAAAGAGATATAACCATGGATTTTATTTAATGATAGTTCTTTTATGATAAAATCCATGGTGGATATTGCCATTTTATAATAAAAGATTACTAAAAATAAAATGGCAATATCTATTTCTTATTTATTCTGCCCACCATCTCTTAATTTATTGGTGGGCAATATTAATTATAACTTAATCATGGATTTTTAAGTAAAAGAGATTACTAATATTAAAAATCCATGATAAGAAGATAAAGAATATAAGATATAGCGACCAACCCATTTATATTTATTGGTGTTTATTGGTTGGTCGCATATTATTCTTTTATATTACAAATATTTTCCCAGGGATTCATTCCTTAAGATACAAAAGGGAAAATATTTGTTATTTCTTTATTATAAGAGCTCACATTTTGTTCGCACTCGGCTACTAATTATATAGCCGACGATTTGTGGGTTACTCTATATTTTATCATTTAATAACATAAGCCCCACTTTTTTAATTAAAGAAACAGCAATTATAAATAATAAAAGTGGGGCCAAAGAATGAATAATATAAGATGAAAATTAATATTAAGAGATTTCTCCATTAATTTTCATCCAATATCTTCTTATTATAATTATTACCGCCAAGATTTAAAAGATAGGAAGATATAATATTAATCTTGGCGGATAAAATAGAATATAATATTAATAGATGATGCCCTTTATTTAATTATATAAGATGATAAGGAAAAATAAAGGGCATCAATATAAGTAATAATATGCTGTTGACCTTCATTAATATAAGTTCTTGAAAGTTAAAGATAGGTCAACAGCAATAATAATAGATAAAAATATATATGTATTTGCTATTTATTTCCTAAGATTCAAGGGACTGGAAAGGTAAAAAGCGACCGACAAAAATAAATAGCAAATACCATGATTAAAATATAGGACTAGCAGTTGACCGGAAATCTCTCATAAAATAAAGATTTCCTCATCCTTTAGGATTATAAAGGTAATAAAAGATAAAAAACATGAATGAATTAAAAGATATGGATTCTTCATTCTCATCAATCACCTATAGAATTAGAATGAAGAATCCTGTAAGCATGAAATTTCTTAAGAAATTTCCCATTAATTATTATAAGATAGCCAAGAATTTAATAGCTAATAAATTCTTGGGACCACAACTTTAATTTTAAATAGTTGTGGGGTCATCTGCTATCTCTTTATATAATCTATTATGCGGTTTTACATTAAATGAAAAGACAATAAATATAAATGAAGTAAAACCGCATATAATATAATAATATCTGGGCCAACAGTGGCACGTCCAAGATTAAAAAGATACGGTAAAGATAGTTGGCCCATTAATATAAATCCTTGACATTGACTTTAAATATTGCAATTTGCTATTAAAAGAAAAGGTAAATAAAAGCAAATTGCAAGTCAATGATAATATATATTAATTATAGATTGGCCAATATTTATTATAAAGAGAATGAAATTATTAAATATTGGCCAATGTGTCTCTTAATTTGTATTATCTTTTATATCTCATCCAAGCCTTTCAATCATCAACAGTGGTCATGGTGTCTCCAAAGATTGAAAGGCTTGGTCACTCATTTCTTATTCATTTTCTACAAGTGATCACATGGCAAACTTTAATTTAATGATGTTTGCCAGGTCATCTGCTAGTGGAATTATTTATTCTTTTCATGCCCACTTTTAATATAAAGAAGTAATAAATAAAAAGTGGGCATTATTAATAAGAATATAACGCCGCTGGTCAGTCTTCACAAATAAAAAAGGGACCAAATAATATAGCGGCGTAATAATATAAGTAAATGACTAGCATATGGCCTCGCCTATCTTCATAAATAAAAATAGGCGATCCGCGATTTAGTGGTTAATATATTGTTACAGCCATAAATTTTGGCTGAGATTATAAGAGAAATACCATTAATTTTATTGTATTATTTCTTATTCACTTCTTATCAATAAAATTAATGGTTGATAGGCCAAAAATATGCTAGTAATTTATTAATATTTTTGGCCCCATTATCCACCAAAATGAATGAATATAAGATATAAAATTGGTGGATAATGGATAATATATAATTTCTTTCTTATGGTCATTCATTTTCCTTTTAATTTAAGAGATATATGATAGGAAAATGAATGATTAATAATAAGAAGATAACCCATCAATCATCATAAATAAGAGATATATAAAATAGATGATTGATGGGGGGCAAAATGCTATAATAAAATAGAAATTTCTTCATGACTTAGCATTTTGCCCTAGTGACCAGACCATATGAATTTTACCATCATTAAAATTCATATCCCTTAAGTTACAGCAGCTCAAATTAATTGAAAATTAATAGCTGAGGCAATCTTTAATTAATAATAGATTGCCGGTCAATGGTTAGTCTATTTATATTCATTCTATGGCTAGGCTTATTAATATTCTATTCTATTTTCCCTATAGCCTAGCCATTTATTTTATATCTTTCATTCCTTTTCATTTATTACAAATAAAGACTCAATATGAAAAGGAATGATAAATAAGAGATTATATCTTCATGAATTATAAATATAAGATATAAAAGAGAATAATAATATAATTCATGAAGATAGATAAGAGATAATATATGAATTAGAGATTTATCGGTTATATCTGTGTTTACTTCATTCTATTTTATATTTAACCGATAAATCTTATAATATAAATAATAAACAATAATATGCCGCCATTAAATATTTCATGATGGCGGGGTTTTTACTTATTATTCATTCCCATTGATTTTATTAATGAAAGAGATATAGCAAATTACAATAAAATCAATGGGTTATATGTTATTCCATGTAAAATTCTATCTTACAGATTAAAGAATTTTACTCTTATATTAATTTAATACTTATAATACAATGATTCACCCTTTAATTTTATTGCGGGTGAATAATTTCTATTCTTATTATTCAATGAGCGGTTGATTTAATTTTAATATTCAACCGCGGTCATGGGTTAGTCTATATCTTATCATGTTTGCCGATCATTCTTTAATAATAAAAAGAGATATAAATGAAATGGAATGATCGGCATAAAATAAGATAATAATTGACATAGCCGATGGCCTGTCCCACATAAATAAATTAAAGTGGGACATCATGTAATATAAAAGAATGTATGTCTTGCCATGAATTTTACAATTAAAGAAGTAATCCATAAGTAAAATTCATGGGGCCATTGATTTTTATTAATAATATCTTTTCTATCTTAAAAATCAATGGCATTTATATTATTTATTACCATGAATTTCATTATTAGTAATCTCTTTATAGATGAAATTCATGGATTATTATTAAACATGGCAGGGTTTTTAGATTAAAGATATTTCTATTATTAAAAAACCCTGCCTATAAAGATAAATAAATGGCATTTTCATAAGTAATTTAATAGAAAATGCCATGTCAATATTATATCATCTTATATGCCCTCTTATTTTATTATTAAAGAAATCCCATAAGATCAATAAAAATAAGAGGGCTAAATAATAAGAATATACCACTAGCAATTGACTTTCCAACATATAAAAATAAAGTTGGAATCCGATGAATTAATCGGTCATATTGGATGAAATTTCTTAAGGAGCAAAGGAAAGGAAAGACATTAAGAAATTTCATCATTAATTAATATATCTACCATTCATCTCTTATCTATATCCTCTTCTTTTATCTTAAGAGATGAATGGTAAGTAATAAAGAAATACCATAATGAAATTAATAAGAGATTTTATATGTAATTTCATTATGGAAGATACAAATATTAACCATCTATCTCTTATTATTTTATTATCTAGCCCATATATTTAAAGGGCGTAAAGTAAGAGATAGATGGTCCAGCATTAATTTATTATGGTTTTTCTTATTTAAATTAATGCTGGTAATAATATTAATATGACATTGACCGCCAAATATTTAATTATAATTAAATAGGCGGAATGAATGCTTTTATTTTTTATGCATTCATGGTCAATGGCTAGGTTGTTAATACATTATATTCTTTCTATCCGCCTATTTTTGTTATTCATTAATATAAATTATATCTTGCAAAAATAGGCGGGAATATATAAGTTAGAATATAATATTAATATGGCCTTTATCATTAATTTAATATCTTATTGTGGATAAAGGCCATATGATAAAGAGAATATATATTATTGATAATGCCATTGCATTATTTTTATCTTCTATTTATTATTTACAAATGCAATGGCATAAGGATTAAAATAAATGGCCTTGCGGTTACACACGAAATTACAAAAAGGGGAGGATTTATTGCAAGGCCAAGAATTATAATAGACTAGCATATGGCCTTTTACCCAATAAAAATAAAAGGGTAAAATGCGAATGAATTATGAGCATAAGAAATAGAATAATAAGCTGCTAAAATTATAGCAGCAATAGAATATTATAGGACCGCCATTTAGAAATATAAAATATGTTGGCGGTCATTAATCTATTATATTATGCCATAAATTAATAAAAGAAAAGGATGCATTAATTTATGGCATTCATATCTCTTATATCTACCCCATATTTTATTATGGTGATTACTTAATATAAAATATGGGGTAAAGATAGAAGTAAATTATATATTATTGTGCCCTCTTATAATAAAAAGAAATAGAAAAAGAGGGCACAACATATAAGAAGATAATAATAATAGTGCCATTGGCATATAAGATAGATAAGATATTAATAATTTATGCCAATGGGCCCATCACCATTTATTAATTAAGAGATATAGAAATTCAATAAAATAAATGGTGATGGGAGAGATTTCTTATATATGGATTCTTTCTTATCTCTTATGCCTATAGGATTCTTCATTATAAAAAGAGAAATATAAATAGAAGAATCCTAAAGGTAAGAAAGAATCCTGGAAATCGAGGGAGATGTCGTAAGTTGTCTTTATGAGATTGTTCACCCTCGATTTCCTATTCATTCCCCATCATTTTAATTATATTTCTTTTCATTCATAAATTAAAATGATGGTACATTCATGGTTTTCTTATATCTATCTTGCAATTCTAATTTTCATTTAAAGAATTGCAATCTTTTATTAATTATAATCTTATTCTTGAATTTTACTTTTATTTCATTTTATTCCATCATAAGTAAAATTCATAGAGAATAAGAGATAAAGGCCATTAAATTATATTTTACAATAAAATTTAATGGATGTGCGGTGTCAAAAACCGCATAATAACATTCTAGTTTATGGTGTTTGGAGGTTGTGTCCATGAAAATAAATTAAAAGAAAGTTATCATTAATTTATTTTCATCTCTTGGGACGTCTCTATATACGAAGAAAGTGAATTTAATTTAAGGTTAACACCATTATAATATTAGTGATCGCATTTTGGTTGTCCTCAGCTTTTTTAGTATTAGAAGGTCATCCGCGATCACGATTAATTATTATATTGCCACTTATTTTTATATTAAAAGATACTAGAAAGACATAAGAAAATAAGTGGCAAATAAATGTAAAGTAATAAAAAGGGTCAACAAATGAATGCCTGTTGTTGGAAAGATTTCTGTCTGTAGGTCATTCATTTGTTGAGAGATAAGAGATATAAGAAATAAGTAAATAAGAGATATAAACACCATTATGACTGATAAAAATAAGAGACAAAAGATAATATCAGTCATAAGGTGTTACACGGTTGTAGCTGGAGAACCTGATGTTGGAAAGTTACGAATAAAATTGTAAGAACCCCAGCTACAACCGATAAAGATAGAAATTATTAATTAGATGTTATGATTTTTACCTTATGGCCTTTATTTACTTGGTAAAAATCATAATTATATTTCATTCGTATCAATAGACTCTTATTACTCGGCTTCGCCCTAGTCACTATATATTTTGGGAGACATTATATTTTTTATATCTTATCTCTCTTATTGTCTCCCCTATCATTAATTTCTATATTATTATTTGGGGATTTCTTGATATTAATTAAAAGACTTGGAAAATAATAGAAATCCCCATAAATACAATAAATTAAATATCATTCATGGCTTTGTTATTTTCTTCTTATCCTTTTGTAGCGGTAATCGGTCCCACAAAGCCTTTTTAATTGATAATAGAAATTATATTAATGAGCGATTATAGCTACAACCATAAGGAAAAGATTAATAATAATGAAAGATAAATGAAAGATTGTAAGAGTGATTGACCAATGTGTGCCAGCGTCCTAGCGATATATCGTAAGATAGAAATATGAACCATAAAGTGAATTATAATATAATTAGAGATAGCAAGAATAAATGAAAGAAATAAATGTTGTAATCTCCTATTTTTACCTAAGGGTTATATAATAAAGTAAAACAAGAAGGAAATTATTGAATAGTGGGTTTGTAAGAATTTCTATCTTATTTATAATGTAATCCTAATGAAAATGAATTAGTAGACAATGATCACACAATTTGTAATAAAGGAAATAATAAAAGATGATATTATTAATTAATTCCTGAACAATAAGTGAAAGATATGAATACAAAAGATAAATAGACAATAAATATTTAATGTGAAATATCTTATGAATAAATAATAATATGATGTTAACACAAAATAATGAATCATAAAGTAATATAAGATGTCAATAAGAAATACATAATATGAATGATCATGTGCGATCACCAAAGTTAACCAATAAATTCCATGAATAATATGTCAGTGTGATCGCGAATAGGAAAAAGAGGTATAAATAATTAAAAAGTGATAGGCGGCGTGGCAGGTTAGTGACTTGGAGAAAATAGACATTAAGAAATAACATGAATAAAATAAGAATAATATAAGAATAAAATCAACTAATGATAATATAATATGAATTAATAATATCTCTTAATTTAGGAGTAGTCTTTTAATAATCTAAACCTAATTATAAATGATAAGGATATAATAATATAAGATAGATAACAGAATATATATTTTCAAGAAGACGGAACCACCGGTTAACCGATTATGACTTTCCTGAAGAAATTTCTATGGTAATAATAATTAAATAATATAAGATGTCAATAATAATGGTGGAATAACTTAAATAAATGTGATGGCAAATAAATGCCTACTAATTTTATAGATAAGAAGAATAATATTATTCACTTATAAAATACAGAAGACCAAATAAAAGGATAATGGCAGTCAATGTTGTAAGAACTTAAGTCATCAATCATCAATAATATAATAGATAAGATAATAGATAAGAATATTAAGGTTTATCGGTTAGGCCCTAAGGAATAAATCTGAATAAATGAATATAAAATAAATGTTAATGGAATTATATTATAAAAGACTAGTAAAACATAATATGATAATAAATAATCGGTTAATATGATCTAGAATTATATGGTCAATAATATTAGATTACCAATAACATCTATAAATTAATAGAGTTATCCATAAAATAGAGTGAACCTCATTAAATAAAAAGGAATTATTATTAAAGATATAGAAGATACGATAACATAGAATTTATGTCCTTTCATTCTTCAACAATAAGATGTAATTGATAGGAAAGGATTGCAAGACATTAATAATCCATGGTTTGTCAATATCTTTTAATAGAAAATAGGAATAATAAATATAAATAGAAGTAATATAGATTTATAAGATAGAATGATAATGATAAGGTAATATATATTTATTTATGATGAATACAAATGATAAATAATATGAAGGATATGAATATAAATTATAATGAAAGTCATGAATTAATAATAAGATATAACAAATAATGATAATATAATATAAAAGATAATGAAGGTAAAGATTTCTATAGAATATATATTAATATGAGATTTAAATATAATGATAAGTCAATAAATAATAATTAATATCAATGAATTTCTAGATAACAAAATAGATAACATGAATGAATAAAATATGACCTTTCTTTGAATTTAAATATAGATGATACAATAATAAATATAATGATAATGAATTAGAAGTCCTAGCGAATGAATCATATATTGAATCATAAAGTAAAATGCCAGTGGCACAGATTAAATGATAATGATGAATAATGACTACAAATTATAAACCATTGATGATGAAATATATATTGTTAATGAATGAATATGATAGAAAAAGAATAATATATATTGACTTATTTGTCTTATATGGCATTAATATCTTATCTATAATAATAAATCTCAACCATAGAATGAATATAACCTTAATTTAAATATACGGCATTAATATTTTTGTACCCCTTTCCTTTTTATAAGAGAATATATGTCTTTTTTATGGAATTCAATGCCATTAGTTAATAATAGAATAGAAGATATAGATAAAAGGAGAAATACATGATAGAATTTATGACAAATATGATATGGGAAAATACATTAATATTATAGATAATTTCCATGAATAATAGAGATAATAATAATGGTAATATATAATAAGAGAAATGGAAAATAAATAATATCTCTTATAAATGTTATGTGATTATGAAAAAGAATGCAAGAAATCCAATAAAGGAAAGACATATGTTAAATAACTGATTATGAAATTAAATCATGGGAATATCTTTGTGTTCTTATTCATTCATATTCTAGGATTATAAATAATAAATAGCTGTAAGAAAATAGATAATAATTAGGCCAAAGATAGACTTAATAGATAATGGTGTAAAATAAATATAATAAAGCATAATGACTATAAAGCATAAATAAGAAATACAAGTAATAATATAATAGTGATAATTAATATAAAATATCATAATAGATAATAAATAATATAGCTATAGATAATAAATATCAAGAAATATAAAGGTTTAGTATTTTATAGGTTATATATTAATTCATCTATAATATAATATAATAGAAGTTAATATAAATATAATAATAATATAAGAGAATAAGATACAATGAATTAATATAAGAGAATGAATTAATATAAATAATAATGAATGTTATAATCTTGGTAGCAGCCTTTGGTAAATAATAATGATAATAGAAAAGGAAATATATTATAGCTGCTACATCTGTGTCTAGAGATTTATGTGTAGGAAATTTATTCCTGATCTTTTACAAATATTATCATTATAATTAAAATAGATGTCTTATATAAATTAGAATGAGGAGAATATTAATAAAAATAGAATATCGGTCAACCAAGAATCACCTCATCCAAGATTACAAGGTTAATATCATTAATAATAATATATGATGAACATGAATGATTGATATTAATTAATGAAGATAGAAGAGAAATATTAATAGACCATTATCTAGATGTTATAACCCAGATGTTAGGATTATGAGGTTGTGCCCTGTCAATAATTAATTCATATAAAAGAAAATTAGAGATTAAAGAATTCCAAGAATATGGGTGAACTGGTGATTGAGAATAATAATGAAATATCTGTTAATAATATAAATAACTGATGAACAATAATATAATTGAAGGTGGAACAGAATATAGAAAGAGACCGAATAATAAATCCTGAATAAATATATGAAATCTATAGGTTATTTAATATTTAGGATTCATATTCTTGAATATTCTACATTAATAATCTATACCACAATTGAATAATAAATATAATTAATGAATAATAATGGTAAATAAGAAGATATAGATGAGAAATAATATGAGGGTGAGGTTAACAGATGTACCACCAATAATAATCTATGTAATGTCAATAATAAATGATGAATAATATTGTATTTCTTAATATCTATCCTTTTATAATTTAATAAGAAGATACCGATATAAAATATAAGATAAAAAGAGAAATAGAATAAAAAGATGAGGTAAAAAGACAAGAATAACCATTATAAAATAAATAGAAGATTATAAATGAAATATGATGTAGCTTTTAATCCTTACCATTGAAATATATTATCATTAAGATATAAATTAATGCAGATAAGATAGAAAAAGGATAGGTTGTCAGTCCTTTATATAAGTGGTCTTGGGAATTTCTTTGTGATGTAAATAATAATATCATAAGAGCAATAATAAATAAAGAACCATATGATAGAAACATGAATTATAAATAATGGATTATGGATGAATTTCTTAGTCAATAAAGATAAATAAGGAAGATAAATAATAAATATCATTAATAAATAATAAATAATATCATGAAGATGGAACCCACCCGTAAAAACAATAAAATCCTGGATCACGAATAATCCAATAAATACCATATAAATAATAAAAGATAATAAAATATCAATAACTATAACATTAAAATAAAGAAGGATAATAATAAATAATAATGAAATCTGAATAGAATGACATGTGGAAGAAATCCATGATTAGAAGATAGAAAAGAATACCAAAGAAATACATTAATATGATAACAAATAATAAGACCTCAATTATAGAATAGACCACCAACTTTAATGTAATATATGATAATAATATGAATAATAACATAACTCAATAATATAATAATAATATAGGATACACTGAATTAATAATATTATCATCAATAATAATATAATATATGTGTTGTCTAATAATATAATAAAGATGGAACCCATTAGTAAAAGATAAGAATGATTATAAATGAGTTATAAAATGATAGGAGAAAGATATGGAAATATATGATAGAAATATAAATAAGAATAACAGAAATAGATTAATAAGATATATGAAAATGAAAGATATTAATAATAAATAGATAATGAATATAAATAATCTCTTCATGAACTCTTCAATAATATAATTCTAATATAATGATGAACTAATTTATGATTGATAATCTATTTCCAATATATGAATAATATTATAAAGAATACAAATGAAAAGGTAAGACATAAATATTAACAAGAAATCCCAATGGTAGCGTTCTAGCGGTGGAAAATAATAATCCATTTATAACTTATATCATGAAATTGAATCATGAATAATAATAATGCTCATTTTACAAATATCATAAGATATAAAGATTATAAGATTGATAATAAATTACAAATAAATGTCTATTAATAAAGAGAGAAAAAATAAGTAAGATATAAATAAAATAACATGTGATTGAGCACAGCCTTTTTATAAAAGATAGAAATGGTAAATGGCTGTGCACTTTATGTAAAATATAATATTCTTTAAATTAAATCCTCAATAAATAACATAAATAGATAATAAAATAAAGAGGGATAGATAATAATATAGGATTCATGATTAATATATATATAGAATTACCTGTCAATGAATAAATAAATGCAATAATATTATATAAATCTATAGGAAGATAAATGAAATATATGGTAGATAAAATAAATGCAAAATATAATATTAATTCTTACTTATTTATAGGCTATTGGCAGTTAAGAAGAAATACAATAATAAAATGCCAATAGCCAAGAATGAATAAATAATAAGGATTTTTCCATGCAAATAAGTAAGAATGATATGGAAAAATCCTTAGAATTCATATCTTATTTATATTTCATGAGCGATTATTTTAATTCTAAATTATAATCGCGGTCAATTGCTAGTTGACATTGACATTCATTTGCACCTTCATTTTAAATTAAAGATATAGAAATTACAATAAATGAAGGTGCATGATAGAATAAATAAATAAGAGACTATGCCCCAGCATTTTATATAAAAGATAGATAATAAATGAAAATAAATATGCTGGGGCACCTGTAAAATATAATATCATTTATATATTTGCAATTTATTATTAGAAAATTCATAGGTGACTTCAAAGGTAAAAGTGGAGGGGAAATAATAAATTGCAAATACAAGAATATATTATAACCTAGAAATTGACTTTGCAATCTATTTATAATTAAAGATTGCAATCCTCTTAAAATAAGAGGAAATATATAAGAGAACTAACCATTGATTTTCATAAACTAGAAATCTCTTAATATAATGAAAATCAATGGTCTATTATTCACTTTATATCTTATCATTAATTTGCAATATAATAATAGAAATCCCATAAGAGCAAATTAATGATAAGGGGACCAAAATTAATATTAATTACTTCTTGAATTTTGGTCCCTCCTTTTTTATATATTATTAGGGAATTTTTCATTAAAAGAGAAATTATTAATATGAAAAATTCCATCTCTTTATATTATTAAATTGACCACCAATCATGAATTTATATTATATAAATTCATGGTGGATGCCATTCTTTTATTTATAGTGAATGGCAGGTCAATTTCTAGGTGTTATAATATAGGGCCAACATTATTCTTATCTTCTCCTTTTTAGTTTTTGTAGTGTAACCGTTGGCCCATTATATTTTTATATTCTTTATCACCTTTATTTTAATATAAAAGAACTCAATAAAATAAAGGTGATTGATAAGAGATAATAAGAATAGAAAATAACGCCGCTGGTTACTTCCCTAAGGAAAAAAATAAGAGGAGCCAAGGAAAAAAGCGGCGTAATAAATTATAGATGTACTAGCCTATGACCTGACATCTAATTTAAAAGAAAGATGTCATCATGATTATAGAAATGACAAATAATATCTTTCTTATGTTATCACAGCTCATTTGAATAGCAAATATAAATAAAATGAGCTGTGGATTCATGGTCACCTTTATTTTTATCTTCCTCTTCTTTTATTATCTTAGGGTGACCTCGTATAAAAATAAAGGTGACTTTACATTAATTATTATCTTATTTCTTAATTATAATGCCCATCATTTGTATAAAAGAAATAAAACATATAATTAAATGATGGGCATAAATGTATTAATTACTTATAGACGATCACCCATTTAATAATAGAAATAGAAATTGAATTAATGGGTGATCGATAATTAAATATAAGTTATTAATAATCTGCCATCCATAATATTATCATCTTCTTATAAAATAGGATGGCAGATAATATATAAAATAATATAATAATAAATGGCGGGACTATTTTCATGGTATTATTTATTCTGTCCCGCCACAACTTCAATAATATAATGCCAGGTTTTACTATAATGCAATTCTTTAATAAAAAACCTGGCATTAGATAATAAGTTATAGCAGATTTTCATTCTTTATCTCTTTTAATTGGAAAATCTGCTAACTATAAATAAATTAAACCTGACCATTGAATTTTAATATTAATAATAACTTCTTTTATTTAAAATTCAATGGTATTTCTTATTTCTTTTGGTCTACTTCTCATGATACAAACTTTAATTCATAATAGTTTGTAGGTCATCGGTTACCTCATAGATCTATTATATGGCCTCCTAATTTATATTTAATTCTATTTCTTTTATCATAAATTAGGAGGCAATAGATAAATGAATAATAAATATATATGCCCTTTTATCTTATAATGAAAAGAAATAATGAATGAAGATAAAAGGGCAAATAATAAAGACAATAAAATATACACTAGCATATGACCCTCAGCAAATTTATTATAAATTAAATGCTGAGTCATGATAAGTAGAAATATATAAAGAATACCATTGATTTTCATAAAGGTAGATAACTTATTATAATGAAAATCAATGGATAAGAGATAAGAATTCCATTTCCAAGCTATTTTAATATTAATTCCTTACTTATTTGCTTGGAAATGGATAATATAAATTAAAGATAAAGGCAAAATGCTATTCTATTTTCTATCTCTTATAATCAGGCATTTTGCCTTCATTTCTTATTATCATCTGCCATTTTTCATTAATAAAAGATAGATATAATATTAGAAAAATGGCAGTTATTATATTATATTATTATTCATGGCTTGCCAATATTATTTATATCTTTTCATTAGTTGGCAAGCCATATATTAAGTTATTATATTATTATTATCATGAACCATCATTATTTATAAGATAGATATAAGAAATATTAATGATGGTTCATGGGTTATCACCATTTACTTTTATTATTTATTATGGCTTTTTTCCTACAAGTGATTATTAATGAAAAAAGCCATTATATTTAATCATTATTTATATTTCATGAGTGTAACTTTAATTTTTATTAGTTACACGGTCATTCGCTAGTACACTATATATTTAATGGCCGACATTTATTTACCTTTCCTTTTGTAATCTTATGAACGTAACCGTCGGCCATTTATATTTATTATCTATCTTATATTATTCACCCTTGATTTTTAAGATAGAAATAAGAAAAGAAGAACACCAATAAATAAAAATCAAGGGTTCATTATTAAATATTTATTGTTCTTGATGGCAAAATCTGTTAATAAGATAATAAATATATGATTTTGCCATCTAATAATATAAAAGATAAGATTATAAGGTGAATGGCATAATATGAAGATAAAAGAAATATAATAATAATGCCATTCACCGCCAATGGCTAATAAAAAAGATAAAGAGATAAGAACCTAGCCATTGGCCATATTATATTTATTTCTTATTCATTATTGGTCAATGGCTTATGATAAGATAGAAGAAATATATGCTGTAGCCATTGACTTGGCATAAACTATAAATTAAATTATGCCATCCTCGATTTAGAGGTTATAGTTAATATTTCTTTATCATATATGCCAGGTATTTTAAAGATATAAAGCTTCATAAAAATACCTGGCAAAATATAATAAAATATATATCTTTTAATATAAGAGGAAATCGCCTGTCAATTTAATGCGATTTCATTGTCTTTTACATTCATATGCCTCTTATTTTATTCTATTATTACCTTATCAATTAAAATAAGAGGCATCAAGATAGAAATTAATATTAATAGCAAAAGCCTTTCAATTTTATAGTAATTTCTTATTTTAATAAAAGGCTTTTGCCAGATTATAATCTCTTAACGACTTAGCCGATGGCCACGGTTCAAAATATAAATAAAATGAACCGTTCATGAGATGTAGAAAGTAATATTAATTGATGATGAATTTTAATAATAAGAAGATAATTTATAGCTATTAAAATTCATCATATGATATTATAAGATTGATCGCCAATGGCATAAAATAAGTTCTCTTTTTCATTAATAAATTGCCATTGGCGTAGATATAAATAATAATAAATATATATTAATTTGCTCTTTTTACTTCATGAATACTTCTAAAACTTAAAAAAGGATACGGAAAAAGAGCAAATTAATGGCCAGGTTTTTCTTATTTGTATTTCTTATTAAAAAACCTGGCATATGTAAGAATTATTATCTTATTATTAATTGCCATTTGCTTTTATAATCTCTTCTTAGCAAATGGCATGTTATTATCTATTATTTCTATCACCATTTATTTGATAAGAGACATAATATAAATAAATGGTGATATTATCTTCTAATAATATTATAACTGCAACCGCATATTTATTATCATCTTTATTTATTTGCGGTTGCTCCTATATTATATTATTATTTCTTTTATATTATGGGCACACCATTATTATATTTCTTACCTTTGGTGTGCCCTATATATTATTATTGTTTTATTATTAATTATGCCAGGGATTATTATTAAATATAAGACATAGACTATAAAATCCCTGGCAATATTATTAACTTAACTTATGCCCTTGCTAAAAATAATAAATAACTTTCATTTTAATATAGCAAGGGCATATATTACTTCTATCTTTATCTTTGCCGTTTATTTTATTGAAAAGATATAAAAGATATTATACGAAAATAAACGGCAAATATCATAATATATTATATAAATGTGGGATTGCCAATAAATGAAAATATCAATAAAATCTTAGCAATCCCACATATAAAAGATAAATAATAATATGAATAATATGCTAAAATGCTTTATATTACTTAAGAAATTAAATTAAAGATAGCATTTTAGCATAAAAGACATAAATAATTACACTAACCATCATTAATTTATATAAGTGATAATGATTAAATTAATGATGGATGCCATGCGATTATAATTATTACTATCTTTCTTTTATACAAATGATCGCATGGCATAGTTAATATAAATTATAGATGAAAATCCACAACCAATAAGAGATTTCTATAATTAATAGTGGATTTTCATGAATATAATATATTTCTTTATTTATAGGGAATTTTCAACATAAGAGATTACTAATTAATATGAAAATTCCCTCATCATTATTTATAATCTTGATCCGCCAGTTAATTTATATTATTCTTATTGGCGGATCATTCATATTAATTATTATTTTCTTACCATGAATTTCATTTATTGAAGAGATTATTATTATAATGAAATTCATGGATTATTTTCTATTTACTCCCATCATTTTTAATCTATTAGTGATCTTATTTTATTAAAAATGATGGTCATAATATTATTTTCTTTTATATTACAAGTGGAATTTCCTTTTTAAAAGTGATTATTAATGATAAGGAAATTCCATCGCTACTTTAATTTATAAGTTGTAGCGAGGTCATATGCTAGTCTCTTATTTTATTATATGTTGCCTATCATTTTTAAATAGCAATCTCTTAATATAAAATGATAGGCTATAAATATAAATAATAATTAAAAGGCGAGGTGGAAAGATACGAAGAAATACAAAAGGAATAAGAAATACATGACCTCGCCTAAATATATTATTCTTATCTGGCACAACTTAAATTAAGAAGTCATCATTATATTAATAAGTTGTGCCATAATAGATAAAAGAATATGATGATATTGCCGTTCAATAATATTAATGAATAATAGAACGGCAATAATATAATAATACTATGCTGCTATAATTTAATATCATTCTCTTATATAATTATAGCAGCCATATAATATAAATGGGGTGGCCGGTTACCTCCTAAAGACGAAAAAGAGATAGACAGAAGATATTTGGCCACCCTATATAATATAATAGACTAGAAGATGACTTATGACCGATATGAAAATAAAGGGAATTTCATGAGAAGTAGATAAAAAGTTAAACATATGATTGTAAAATCCACAGGTGCTCAAGCAAAGAAGAGGTTTCCAGGATTTTACAATCATTATCTTCTTATTAATTATTAATGATGAGCGATATTAATTTATATATCTCTTATTCATATATCGCTCATCCATATATTATTACTTATATTATTTATACGCCATTGGCGATCTTACAATATACTTCTTATTTATTATTCATCGCCAATGGCTTATATTATTACTTATTTATTATATTTATCGCCTATCATTTTTCATCAGTAATTAATATTAAAATGATAGGCGAGAAGGAAAAATAATAATCTATAATCTCAAAATCCTATCATAATGACTCTTTTTTTGCATGCCTATCTATAAAAATGATAGGATTTTGATTTATAAGAAGATAATGGGCCAAAATATTATTCATAAGTGACTTTCATTATAATATTTTGGCGTACCACCATGGAATTTTCTTCATTAAGAGATTTTATTCATAGAAAATTCCATGGTAATAAGTAAGAAATTAATAACATTGACCATCATCACCATTTATTTTCCTTTTCTTTTATTTATAATGGTGATGATGAATAATAAGTAATAATATAATTAAAATATAGATGACCGGTTATTACATTAAAAGATAAATGCCATATTAAAATAACCGGTCATTAATAATAAAAAGATAAGTGAATAGAGAAATTTCCAATAAAATAAGAGATGTAAGTGAAGGAAATTTCTCATCAACATTAATATTTATTATAACTTAAGGCCGCAAACAAAGATATAAATAATAGAATGGCGGCCTAATAATAATATAATATAAATAATTGGCTTATAAAATAATAAGCCCTATATAATTTCATGGCTATATCGCTGGTCATTTTAATTTCCATGTTTATATTAATGCTGTAAGTTAAGTCCAAAAAAGGATTATATATGATATGATGAAAAATGAATGTCTGTTTTTACTTAGTGCCTTACCATCATAAATTAAATAAAGAGGAATAATAAATAAAAAGGATTATATATTAAAATTCAATAAGAAACCAATATATATGAAGTGATTATTAATGATAGCAAATAAATATAAAATAGCTACTAAATAATAATAAGAAGATAATTTAATGCAATAATAAATATAAAAGCCTATGGCCATAAATAAATATAAATATAAGAGATATATGATCAGGATTCTATATTAAATAATAGGATGATAAAATAAATACAAATAATGAATCCTGATCATAAAGATAAGATAATAAAAGAAATACATATATTAATTTGGGAGCTATAACGCTGGGCTTTTTAATTGCCATATAAATATTAATGCTGTAAAGTCAATTCCAAAAAAGGAGAAGATATTATAGTAAAAAGTAAATAATAAGAGATAATAAAAGCCACATTAAAATATAAATAAGAAGATAAAGATAAATTAATAGAGAAGACAATAATAATATAAGAGTAAAATAAATGAAAGGTAATATAAATTCAATAATAAGAGATATAAAAATATATGATGGATGGTCTCTTAGCGAAGAATCCCATAAGCATTAGAATTAGGAGAGGAAGATAAAACCATAAAGTGAAATAGCTGTTAACCAAAAGAAATGGTGGTGTTAGCAAATGATTCCTTATAATTAAAATAAATGGTAATTAATGGTGAATATAATTAATAAATCATGAACCATAATAATCTTCATTAAAAATAGTGGACATTAATATAAAATAGAGCATAAGTTAATAAATGAATATAAGAGAGAAAGATTCTAGAAGAAGAGTCCATAGACAATAAGTTCCATTAAAAGATAAGGAATAATAATTAATAAACATAATACAAATAATAATAACCATAAGACAATAATATATAATATAAATGATAGAATATAATGATTACCAATATAAAATAAGATATCAATATAAGATATAAAGTGTTATGAGATTGAGGAACCCCATATTTTGACTTATAGTTCCGTAAAGAATAAAAGGTTGTAAGAGAAATTAATAATAATCCACTTTTTTCCTATGAGCTATTCACGATTACCATGTTAACGCCTTATGAGCAGGAAAAAAGTGGTAAGAAAATAATAAATTACTGCCATTCATTAATAAACCCTTTTTTGGCCTGCCTATAGATAAAAGATGAATGGCAGTAATATAAATAATAAATGATATAGTGAATTAGCAAATAAATAATATAGGACCTGCATTTTTTATAACTTAAATCTGTAGGTAAGGACCAAAAAAAGGGTAGGAAAATAATAAAAAATGCAGGACCAACATAAATAAAATGAATAATCCATGACTGGCAAGCCTTTATTAAAATAATAAGAATATAATAATTAATGGCTTGCCAGGAATAAAGTAAATAAGAAATAGAAATATATTAATGCTGTAGGAATTAATCATAAAATGCTAATGCTGTAATATAAGTAATAAATAATAGATGACAATGAATATGAATAATAAATAAGAAGATTGTAAATAGATTATACCCACATGTCATTGATATAATAAATAAGAACTACAAGATATAAATAATAATAGAAGTAATGGATTATGTGGTGTAGCTGTAGAAAATAAGAGAATAATGATTAATATGAAAGACTGATATTGAATTATAAGCATTAAATAATATGAAAGTTAAATATAAAATAGAAGTTAATGATGGGTGAGTAATTCTTGGGTGATCTGTGCCTTAAGTAATAATATGATAGTTAATAATATAATAAAATATGAATGATATAATATAAATTAATAACTGATGATGAATAATCGGTCCTTGAAAGATAAAATGATAAGAAGAATAATAAAATAAGAAGATACAACCATAAAATCAATAGACCGCAGATAAAGGAAAGAATGCCCTTATATTAATTTATATCTTATTATCATCATTTATATTCTATCATTAATAATATCGTTCATAAGGTAATAATATAATATAAAGCATTAGTAAAATATATGAATAATGATGAAATGGAATAATCTTTGTCTTTAATGTAAAGAAATAATTCCCGAGAAGAGCCCAGATAGAAACCATAGATTAAATGTAAATAGAGAATTAAATAAAGAAATGAAAGTAAATTCAATAGACGGATGGTCCCTAAAGTCAATATAGAAGAATATAAAGTGAATATAAATGAAAAGACTAAATAATAATAAGAATATAATATAGGAAATCGGGAATAATAATAATATCCATGATGGGTCATCTTCTATAATATTGGTGTTCTCTTATAAATAATAATATAAGTTAATAAAAGCATAATAGAATAAAATAAGAATAGACCAATATTATAGAGAAGACCATAAAGGCGAAGGAACCAATGACTTCCACTTTTTATTATAAGGATTCATGAGAATTAATTCAAGTAAAAGATATATGAATAATATATTGTAAACATCATTCTAATTTATATAAAGGTTATTAATGATGGTACAACTTAAGTCAACAAATAATAATAAATAATACAAATATGATATTAAATAATAAATGATAGTGAATAATATTATAATGATGAATAATAGTCAATAATGATTAAATAGAAGATGAAAGAAATAATGGCAGATTATAAGTGAAAGTGAGGGTGAACAGATTATAGAAAACCCATGAATGAATATAAAAGAATAATCCATATAATATAAAAAGGCTAGGCTGTGTCCGTTAATAATAGAAGATGAAAGAGATGAAATATATGATATAAAAGATATAGGAATGATATTAATGTAAATATAAATAAGAGATAAATGTAATAAATGATATAATGATAGTAAATATAATAATGATAATAATCTCTTCTTTGTTGTAATTATTGTTTACCATGAATGAATGAGATCTTAAGGAGATATAGAACAAATAAATGACTATAAAGATATGGAAATGAAATGGAATATGACTTCCCTTTTTTATTCATATAGGATTAATATATTAACGTATTATCCATTAAAGATAAAACAACAATATGAATAATAATAATATGTATTTCTATCTTATAACAGCTGGGCTGGGTTGGGTCCGTCAGAATTAAAGTTACAGTTAATTTTATAGATTTCTTAATTGAAATATGATGGTAGATGATATAATAGAAATAAATGATAAGAATATGAATAAAATAACAACTTTATCAATAAAGAATATGAATGATATGGAAGAATACAAATATATATTATTATCATTTAATTTAGTGTACTAGCAATTATCTTTTAGATAAAATACATGAAGGATATAATATTCTTATCTTTGGTGACTAATTCTCTATCATTTATATTATTCATGAACGATTATTGTCTTTGGTATCTTTTTAATTAAAGGTTGGTAGCTATAACCCTAAGGATACATTAAATATTAATTGATAGCAAAATATATTAATGATAAGGAGAAATAGCATAAAATAATACATGAAATACATATTATAAATGATGATAATGATTAATATAAATAATATAATGATGAGGTGAATGATTGACTGATAATAAGGTGAATACAAATTATTCCTGTTCTTTCTTATAAATTACCATAATAATCATTAAATATAATCATGAATATAAATATAATAAGTGATTAGAATAAATATAATGCATCAATAATATTTGTATTAGAAGATAGCAAAATAGCTTATAAAGATAAATAAATGTAAATGAATGATAATATAAATCATAATATATAAAATAAATGAGGGATGACTGCACAAAAGGTGACCGATAAACTCACGAATGTAGATAAAACCTCTAATTAAATAAAGGCATAAATCAATAGCTGATTTTACAGATATATCAATTAAAATTAAGAGATATAAAAAATATAAGTAATATAAGATATAATGTAGGATTCACCACTTATGTCCTTCATGTTTTTATTAATTAAAGTGGTGAATCCATATAAAAGAAATATAAATGAATAAGTAATATAAGTGAATGCCATTTAATGTAAAAAGAGATAATGAAAATAATGGCATTCACCATAATAAATAAGATAATAAGAAATATAAAGACTAGACATTGACCACGAAACAGTTAAAAATTAAAGTTTCGTTCATGATAAGTAGATAATAAGAAAGAGAATTATAATCACCACTTTTTTACAGGCAATAAGATATCAATTAGAAAAAAGTGGTGATAAGATAGAAAAAATAGAAGAGATAGATGGACAAATGTGGGCTGAGACAATAAACCCCATAAAATCAATTGATAGCGTTCTAGCCCACATTTGTCATTCATTGGTTCATTCATTTATTCATTCACTTTTTTCTATTCGTACCAATAGACGCTTGGTCAGGGTAGTCTTTATATTATTGAAAAAAGTGAATGTTTATATATTATTTTCTTCTATTATGTCATTCATTTCTTAACCTAATGATTGATCCCTTTGTTTTTAATGAAAGAAATGAATGACAAATATTATAAAATATAAGATATAGATGTGGAAATTTCTAATAAAATAGCAATCTTTAAATATAATGAAATTTCCACATAATAAATAAAATAATATAATAATAAGGGCATTTTCCAATCAAGAAGTGAATATTAATTAAAGGAAAATGCCCACATAATAAAGAAAATAATGCAGCCATTTCATTTTTCTTATCTTTTAATATTAAAAATGGCTGCATAATAAGTGAAATAAGAAATAGTGGCCAATTTAATTTAAATAAAGTGAATCATTAAATTAAATTGGTGACAGCTGTCAAAAGCTGTTTATAGACAGATTAGGCATTATATATTTAAGGGCTGTTATTATTTTCCTTCTCCTTTTTTCGTATGAAGTGTGTCCACAGCCCAGTTTTATTTTAATTTATTATTATTAACGAGCACATATTTTCCCTTTTTACCTATTGTATTTTCTATGTGCTCGTGATTATTTCTATTATATATTTATTATCTTTCACTTATAATATAATGGCAGTTATAATTAATAATGTAAAGACAAATAACTGCCATATAAATAATAGATATAGAAAAGAATAAGAGATAAGAATAATGTAAGAATAGAATAGGAATATGAATGTTAATGAAAAATATAGTAAACCATAAGATATAAATAAATTAGACAATGAGTACCATCACCAACTTTTATAGATTATAATATTAAATGATCATGAAGATATAAATAAATAAAAGAAAAGGAGATTATTAATAAAAATCCTGTAAGACTAGGATGAAATAACTAATAAAAAGTGGAGATGGAATTATTAGAAAACCATTCCTTAAGATATAGAGGTGACAAGAATCCCAAAATAATAATATATAAACCCTTGAATGTAAAATAGATATAAATTTATACCAGTCAATGATCGGTCCTTTAGTCTACAAGATTATTAATAATCAATAATAATAAATAATGGATAATAAAATAAATCCATATAATATTAAATAGAAGATGAATTAATTAAGATAGAACAGCTCCTCCAAGATGAAGGGCTTGTTTTCCAGAAGTTGACCTTTAATTTATTGGTCTATTTATTTTACAGATTTATTAATTAAAAGGTGATTTATGAGCTAGAAATAAGTAAAGACCACATTAATTATAAAGATTACAACATTAAATGATAGAATGAATCTTAGCAATAATCAGTCCATAGGCTATAATAATTCTATTCAATCATCAATATAATTAATAATATAAAATCAATTGTTAATATAAGATATAAAGATGAAGAGAACTTGAAGATGAATCATATGAATGAGGTTGGAGGAATTTCATCATTCCTTTATACTAAAAGATAGATTATTTATAAGAGAGAAATAAATTATAATGAACCACTAGATAGAGATTTGTCTGATAATCTCCTATAGATAATAAATAATAAAAGACCAACAATTTATTTTATAGAATGAGGATTAAATTCCTGATTTATGTTATGAGAATATGGATGAGATCTTTGAAGAGGGACTTAACCAAAATAATTGATAATAATCATGAAATATAAAATCCCTTAAGTGAATGATCCTAAAGTTGGAACCGGATAAAAATCCTTAATAAATTACAATAAAGTTAAGATGAAAATAATGAATAAGATATGAATGAATAAATGAGGAAAAGAAATGTATGTTCAATCTATAAATATATGACCTATAAATCTATGGGTGTAAAAGATAATAATAATGTAAATAATAAATATGAATCAATATAAATAATATGGATAATCCATCATAATTATTAATGATGATAGTAATAATTGATAGTGAATAATAATAAATAAATAATATCAATAAAGAAGATAAATAATATATAAAATACTAGATATAATTAATAATAAATGATTACTAAATAATGGTTTACAAGATTATAATCCTTTATCTTTATATAAATAATATGAGAATAAGATACAAAAGAAGTGAATTATAAATAAAATACAATAATAAATGAAAGAAAGAATTAGGAGAAGACCGAATACCAGAAAACCCCTGATAATAATGTAATGCTTATATAAATAGCAAATATATATATATTGGTGATTAAAATCATAAGTATATAACCCATAAAATACTATAGGAATAATAAATATAAATAAATTCACCATTAGATGTTAAGGTCATATATTAATTAATGGAGGAACATCAGAAAGAAATAATTGAATTAATGATAATAAGTCCTTCCACAATCTCATAACAACTAGGAAAATGTGGGAGGAGATTATTAAAAATATAAGTAATAGATGAAATGGAGAGTGCACAACCTTATAATAATTTCTATCTTATGGTGGTTCTTCTCTATTAAAATATATCACTCTTATAATGTAAAGATAAAAGAACAGAAAAGACTATAAAGTTAAGGGAGAAATAGATTATAGATGGAAAATAGTGAAATACCTTATAAAAATATAGTCTACAGATAAGAGGATAATGGGGTTAAAATTAATAAAAGATAAAGTAATAATAATATTCTTGTATCTTCAAGTTATTCCTATATTCTTATAAATAATAAAGGTAAATAATAATATAATATTAATATAAGAGAATAAATAGATAAGAATATTGAACTAGCGTTCTAGCGATATAATCTCCTATATTGGAAATAGATTATAATTAATGAAATATCATTTAGATTCAGAGTTAATAATTAATGGAAAGATATAATGAATGAAATAATAAAGGATAAAATATGATTAATAATAATATGAATTTAATATATGAAAGTAATGAATGATGAACAATAATGAATAATAAATAATGAACAATAAATGATTGATAACTTCTTTAATACAATAAATTACAAATAACTTCTCAATATATGATTAAAATATGGTCATGATAGTTAATGTAGAATATAATAATGAAAGATATTAATAATAATACACGGTTAATAAAATTCTAGATAATAGAGTAAAATACATGAGTTACCAACCTTTAATTTAATACAATAAACACAAATAAATATCATGAACTATAAATTAAAGGTTGGGTGATTAATAGAAACCATGAATAGATTATAGATAAGAATTAATATGAAGGTGTGCCAAGAATTAATGTAACCTTTATTTTAATTATTAATGATAGACAAATTGATTATAAGAAACACATATTTATAATAAGAAGATAGTGAACAAGAATTAATAAGAACCTTGCCTGCATAAAAATACCTGGACTAGATGATATATAAATATAAGTTAGCAAAGTAAAAGTTAATGATGATTATATATAAGTAATGAATAATATATGAATGATATTAATGTAACCTCTATTTTTTATGGAATTGATGGTCAATTGATAAGAGAATATATGAATAATAATTATAAATCATGAAGTGTAAATATTAATGGATTAAATTATTCATGGCATTATAGCAATTCTTTAATTATAAGAGATGTATCCACAGGGTTATATCTTAAGAACACATATGATATTTCATTATAAATAATATTAATATGATGTAGGTAATAAATAATAAATACCATAATATAAATCTATAAGAAGATACCAAAAGCATAAATAAGATATAGCTTTTTAAGTTAAGGAATAATATAAATAAGAAAGGAAGATTCCAAGAGAAGGAAATTCATACGACATCTTATCTATTATGGTATTTACTGTCTTTTATGGATAATATTAATTATAAATAAAATAGAAAAGAATGGCAAATGTAAAGTTAATGTAAATGTAAAGTAAATATAATGTAAATGTAATATGATGATAGATGAACAATAATAATAGATGGATGTGAGAGTGATGAATTATATGTCTTTCATGTTATGAGATTGATGGTGTACGAAAGGAAAAGGAAAGGTTAACCGCTGTAGGGCTAGATCTGTGACTGAGA